>BQNB010022795.1:12610-53200 GCA_026074375.1 Tanacetum coccineum | reverse complement strand
ATAATAATAATAATAATAATAATTTGTTTTAATATAGTGTCTAGAAGGTATATAACAATACTATAAATTATACAACGTTAAGAAAATTAAGAATTTGCACTTTAGTTCATTCTTTTTTTTAAACGGCAAAATATTATTAAAAATAAAAGGCTACTAGCATGGTGCTAGAAGCCAAAAATGTACATATACAATACTAGAAATAAACAAGACAACGGAATCTAATATCTACACAAGCTTTAGCTGCGAGGGCTACAAAAAGGACGAAAAAACTCTTGCCAATTACAGATAACCAAGACAAGAGAAAAATTCTCACTGACGGAGGCTGAGCCACTGGTTCTCACTCCGGAGCATTTTTTATGCAATCCCAAACAAGCCTCGAGGAAAAAAACAACACGAAAGCAAAAATGCAAGCATCAGCCTAAACTATTACTCGTGAGGAGCATATGATATTTAAGCCAATCAACCGAATTACAGATCATGTGACCCCTATGATGAAGCCAAGAAATAGAAAAGAGACGAATGCTGTCGAAAATGTCACTTTTCCTCATCGGGTGTGAATCAAAAGTGACACTGTTACGATACCTCCAAAGCCATAAAAGAGATGATGTAATGATAACAGATAAGCGACTAGACTTATCTTTAACCACATGCCACGAACTGAACCAAAACTTCTGATGATCTTATGAAGTAAAAGGAGGAAAATGGATATCACAACAATTACGAATAAGCATCCAAATTTCCTTAGCAATATCACACTAAAAGAAAATGTGATTAGAAGATTCCACATTACCATTACAAGAAGGACACGAGATTGTCAGAATGTCGATACCATGAGAATAAAGATTCAAGTTATGAGGCATGCGATCCAAAATCATTCTACAAGCAAATATATTTACCTTTTGAGGGATATTTTTGTCCTATAAAGTCGCATGAGCCAGCGAAAAGAAGAGCTTCGAATCAATAATGCAACCAGACTCCTTAACCGAGAAAACTCCATCTGTACCCATCGTCCAGATACAAGTATCTTATGCGTCATAAATATTGCAAAACTAATCTCGGAAAGCATATCTCTTCGATAGGCCGAATTACAAACACCAAGGTTGGTCCTCGACCAATTCCATCGCCATTGGCCATTTTTAATTCGCTCAATAATGAAACAATCGCTCTCACGTTCTAAACGGAAAAGCCTATTATAACGGATATAAAAAGGAGAATCACCTACCAAAGTGTCTTTTCAAAAACGAATACGCGTACCACAACCCGCTTGGAACCAAAAAGAATTATTTGAAATAATGCATTTTTAGTGAAGGTAATTAGAAGTACTAACAGTTCGAACCCACTACATTAAAGACGCAACCATTATTATCAAAACAACCTTCTTGACCATGAAAATCTTTGATAACTATAACAAAAAGCGCGTTCTGGTGAGAAAGCATCCTCGAACGCCACTTTTGAAGAAGGGAAAGATTAAAAGCCATAAGACTACCAAGGTTTAAACCACCATTTTCAAAAGGAGAAAGAACATTATTCCATTTGATCCACTCAAATTTCCTAGCTTCGTTTGAACCACCCTAAAAACGTGGCACGAGGTCTTTCTAAAGAGCTAAGAACAGACTCATAAAGCTTGAAAATTAAGAAGTAATAAATACCAAGGCTGCTAAGAACTGATTTAATTAGGGTGAGACGAACCTTATAGAAAGGAGGTTTACCTTCTACGACGAAAGCTTCGAGTGAAACCTGCCAACTGGAAATCAAACTCATATTGGAACCAATAGTTAACCTAAGATATGTAAACGGAAAGGATCCTGAAGCACATCCAGAATTATTGGCCATGGAAGTAACATTGTCATCACAAACACCTACACCATAAATGTTATATTTTTGAATATTGATCCTGAGACCTGATGCTAAATAGAAAACCTAAAAAACATGAATGTTATTGTCTAAAGCATTTGCATTCGATTCGTCTGTGACGATCACATGGTCAGCATAAAATAAATACGAAATATTGATTTCAGGAGAACTGATTTTAACATCTCTAATAAGACCTGTGCTAACCGCATTAGAAAGAGCATAATGCAAACCTTCCATAACAAGAATGAAAAGAAAAGGCGAGAGAGGATATTCTTGCCTTAGCCCATGTTTGATAGAAAATTTAGAAGTATGACTACCATTAACAAGAACTAAAGCTCGAGATGAGTATAAGAAAGCTTTAATCCAATAAGGCCATATAGTTTCGAAGCCAATGCTAAGAAGAACAAAGTCTAAATATTTCCAGATCACCGAATCAAATGCTTTCTCAAAATCAACCTTTAAAATTAACAACTTTTTCTTCTTTTTTTCGAAACATCTGATAATCGCGCTAAGAATAAGAGGATTGTCAAGAGTTTGATGACCTCTATAAAGGTCGATTGCTCATGGCTAACAATTGTATCGATCACCTTTGCAAGCCGATTAGCATGAATTTTAGCGACGACTTTATAATGAATACCGATGAGAGAATTAGGGCAAAAATCTTTGATGAAAATAGGGTTGCTAACCTTAAGAATGCGAGTGAAGAAAAACGAGTTAGAACCCGAAGGCATCGAACCAGTATCGAGAAAAGTATTGACAAACTCCAAAATACTTCTTTAAAATTTTCCAAATACTTCTTCACAAAGGTGAAAGTGAAACCATTGATGCCAGGAGCTTTATTACTACCAAAATCCCAAACAACATTCTTAACTTCATCGAGAGAAAATAGTATCTCCAAGACTTCGCGATCAAGAGGATATAAACCAGAAGCATTAATAAACGGTGGGAAATCCACATTCGAATCATGATCTTTAAACTTATCTTTAAAAATGATAAGAAACTCTTAATCTGAGGAGGATCCTAAATCCAAACACCATCTTTTTTATAATATCTTGAATCATTTGAGCTTTCCTATTTTAATTTATCAGCCCGTGAAAAAATTTAGAATTCTTATCACCTTTAATATACCATTTAACATTGACCTTTTGAAAAAGATCTAGGGTTTCAAAATTTTCTATTATATCTACCTTTTGAAGCAGCTTAATTTGAGTGTCACGATCAATGTCATTCGCGGACCTCCCTTCAATTTTCTCTTCAATAGATTTAATGACTTGTAAATTATCCTGTTTGATGGTACGATCAAAATTTTTGTTTCTATATGCCATTGCTTAATTCTTACTTTGAGAAAACGAAACTTCTCATGAGAAATAAGCTTCCTTCTAAAGTTGTGTTCCTCTAATTTAGATAACTCTAATTTGATGGTATCATCAAACGTATCACGAATTAACCAAGAATTAAAGAGCTTGAAAGGAGTATGAAGACTAATCAAATAACATACTTGGAAAGAGGGAAAGAGATTGTTTTAGTAAGAGAAAGGGTTGGATGAACACTTAGAGAGAGAAAGTAACTTGTAATATTATATGTGAAAAATAAGCAACCAACCACCTCTATAAGGCATGGAGAGGTGTATAAATACCTATACATGGCACGTGGGCTTGGGCTTGCATGGGTTTATCCATGGGCCTTAGCAAACTAACTATGTAAGTTTTCAAAAATTACTTAACGAGCTAACGACTGTTATCTATGGAAACGACTGACACTTTTATGTTCCTAACAATCTCCCCCTAAGGGAGGTCGCTCCATTTTACAAAAACTTAAACCTAGCATACTATGCTTTATCTTTAGTCTTGAGCTAGTTCAACTTCAATCATTGACTTGTGATTTGATGTAGTGATCATTGACTTTTAGGTTAGAGCTTGTTCCCTAGCATGTCTTGAATGTGATCTTTAACAGCTTGAGATCATCAACCAAGCATAATCTCTTTTTGTCATCTTGTAAACTTTGTCATCTTGTGAACTTGTGACTTCTGGACCGACATGCTCATACATTTCTTGATTTGTTCACTTGAAAAGCTTTAATGTTGCATCTTTTTTGAAATTCTTTAACTTTAACACTTCATCACTTTGAGAAAGACGTTCAGTATCAGAGTAGCGGAAGTCTTGAAACATGTACTTTAACTTTCATGATGTCTTTATGTTTGTTGGTCGTGTATGAGCATGTGGTAATGAATCGTGACTCGTCGGGAATCAGCTGCACCAATCGTCAGGAGTACCTGCAGGTTTAGGTTAGTGATAATCAACAGATATGGACGAGAGTATCTTTGTCATTTCGTAGAATATGGTTGCAATAACCACGGTTCCCCGTTGATCTGTATAAATACTGCCTGTGATCAGGTAGAATTCCAAAGAATCTCATTGACAGGGTTTCACAGCTGCACTAGCCGTTCTCATTACCAGAGCGTCTCAAAGCAGACAACACGGTATAAGTGAACCAGCAAGACGAGGTCTCACCGATAGAATAGAAAAATCAATTTGAAAATCAATCGACGTGTCACTTTCTAAAGTGATTTTGTGACACACCGAGAGTGTTAATCATTTCAAAATTTATCATCAATCGTCAATTCACAACCTGGAACAAGTTTAATTCTTATAGAATTGCACCATTGTTTCTTTCCAGTTGTCACAAGTTAGATTCATATAGAATCGCACATTCACCTACCATGAGCTTGTTTGATGTTGGCTCAAGCAGGATTTCCATCTTCACTGTGAATTATATCACTCGGATGTTCTAGCAAAATTACAAGGATAATGCGTAGGACTCTTAATGTATCTCTTGTTATTCATATTATCTCCAGATAGTCTGAAGCAGATACTGCATCCGAATTCCCTTTAGTCGATCATTAAGAGCATTCCGAACATCATCAAGTGTACCGTCACTGAACTTGTGTAGTTCATCAATACACATCAGTCTGTTCTTTTTGTCTTTGTTCTGGTAAATGAAACCTCTGGGATTGGAGTATGCTATGTAAGCTTATCTTTGTTTAAGATCTGGTCTGTACGTACCCGGCTTTGTGAGGTTGAGCTTCTTTTGGTAACTTTCGACACCTAATTGAAGATCTTCCACACGCCTTTGGATGACAATGCTTCTTGTGAACATTCTCAAGGAGACATTAAAAGCTAGGCGTTCTTCAACGATGAGATTTTTCAACTTGTCTTGAACAAGAAGAAGCAGCATGTCTTCGATATCTTGTATGTGAGAATTCATAACTAAAACCTATGTATTGGTTATGTTCCAGTACTAGCTCCACTCAGTCCGGAACACTATTCACGATTCTCACTTTTTCTCTTTTTGTATCATACCTAAGGACTTCTACACTAACTAGTGGATATCCCTGGGTAGATCCCTTCGGTTCTGGCTGGATCATAGGATTTTGAATACTTATGCCTAACCACCTTATAACTCTATAAATTTAAGTACATAGGATTTTGAATACTTATGCCTAACCACCTTCCAAAATCATTTAAAAATTTTAATCAAATTGTTAGATACAAATATCAAAAGATTTACACTTTGAGAGTTTAGTTTCATTAGCACTAAAAGCTCCCAACTTAACATGTGCACCGTGTGGGGGGTGGGGGGGCACAGTGATCGTATTATATTGCTAAGGGTAGAGTGCATTGAGTCCATTTTAATACAATCACATTTATCGAAACAAATTAGATACAGTTTTAATCAACATTTTACATCAATGCTCCCCTTATCCAAAATGTAAACCCTTGATATTTGGAATATTAATATGATTAAAACATGTCGGGGACAAAATGCTACAACAATCAATAAAGGAACATTTTACTTGTGCCTCCCCCCTTAAATTTGTGAGTATTAAATAAGAAAAGTGCTGAGTACAATAAGTTGCATTTGAAATTTTTTTTGAATTTACTAAGAAATTCTTGAAAAATTTTTGTACTTGAGCACATCCTTAACATCACCTTTAATATCTACACTACAATATATTACAAATTTCACAAGTTATTTATTATGTACAAGGTTTGACCTGATTATGATGAGGACATCATATGATACATCATATGGTCTTTTGCAGCAATAGCAAGTTACCCTCGTACAGTCTCCCACCAACAAATTTTTCCAAACTCCGCATAATCCTCCTGGTCTTTAGCTGTTTATCAATTGCCTAGATCATAGCTCCTGCATTGTCTTTGACATTTGTCCTCCAGATATGTCCTGAGGCAATACTGCATCTGAATTCCTTGTAGTCGATCAATAAAGCATTTCTGAAACTCATCAAGTATAGAACCGTCCACTGACTTGTGTAGTTCATCAATACACATCAGTTTGTTCTTTTTGTCTTTGTTCTGGTAAATGAAACCTCTGGGATTAGAGTATGCTGTGTAAGCTTCTCTTCATTTAAGATCTGGTCCCTTACTAACTGCTTATGAGGTTGAGCATCTTTTGGAAAATTTGACAGGTCCTAATTGAAGATCTTCCACATGCTTTTGGAGTAACAATCTTCTTGTGAAACATTCTCCAAGGAGACATTAAAATCTAAGCATTTCTTCACGTGAGATATTGTCAACTTTGCCTAAAACAAGAAGAAGCAGCAATCTTCGATATCTTGTATTGAAGCGTACTGAAACCACCATTCTTTGAACTCGTATCAGCTTATCATCAACCCTACGAATAGTGAATCCAATCTAATATGCTTGTAGTTTATGCCAAACGACTATTTCAAGCTTTGTGACAACAATGATTCTGCGTTTTAAGTAGGCATCTCTAGCAGATTCCCTGTTAGCCGTAAATCCATATAATTGTTGTCGTTTTTGCCCCCAATGTGAGTTTCCTCAAAGTGCATGTTTGTCGTAGCTAACCAACACTCGACTCCACATTCTGTTAGGGACCAAATCTTTAATCCATTTGATGTGCCCGTAATCTACAGCCTTGGTCTTCATCACTGAAGTAGCATATTTTTGGCTCGAGACAACACCGCTTAGATACTCTAGGTCGTTGTTGATGCAGTGATCAAAAGGTATGACATGAGGATATTGCTGACCTTCCGAGTTGATTCAGTCTATTTGATCAGTGGTTGCTTTGTAAACTTCCTCAAAGAAATATTCAAGCTCTACCAGACTCTTGCAAGTTCCTTTCATCAGCTCGAATGTTGGACTGGTTAATAGTTCTGGAGTTAAAGTATCAACCTTAAGTCGGTTCATCACGAATGCTGAGAAGTCAAGAGTAGTGTCCATTAGCTTATCAAATGAATCACGTGGATTTTCCATCTGGGTCAGAGAGCTTAACCAAGGTTGAACAGGTCCATGAGCATCAGGCAAAGTCTTGTTCCAATCACGATCGGGATTAGGAAGTTTTGCTGGTTTCTGAAACCAATCAGGATGCTGAGAGGTCTCTTCATTAGGCTGATCTTCAATAACTCCTGTTTCGAACTCCTGATGTACGGGTTCTTCTAAATCTTTGGCAGTGTGCATTGGCTCTTCTTCCTGAGTAGACTCACCAGCAGACTTGTGATGAGATTTGGACCCTTCAGTTGACTTACCAGTTGTCTTGGATGTCTTTTCCTTTGGTGCACTGGTTGACTCGGGTTCTTTTCCAGCTCGTCTTCTCTTAGACCCCTGGTTTGATCCAGCAGAGTGTTCTTCATCTTTATCCTCATCCTCTCTTCATCTTTTAAATGAGACAATATCACCATAAGTGTCAAGAATGAGCTTGTCACTTTTGTTAGCTTCAATTAATGCCTTGTAGAGATTCTTTTGTTCATCAGATATGTGGATTGACTTATTGCTCTCCATCTTGTCTATGAGAATCTTCTTCAGCTCTAATTTAGATAGGTTGGCAGCTATAGCAAGAGATGTCTTAGATTCAGTAGATTAACTAGTCATAACCTTATCTTCAAGTTGTTTGTTTACTGTCTTCTCAATTTTTGGCAAAATCTTAGAGACTTGAGCGTTAACTTGTTCCTTGACTTGATCCTTGAATATTTTCTTAATGTTATCATCAAGTTTGTTGATGAAGTCTGCATTTTCAGCTTGGGCTTCATCTCTGAGTCTCTAGGATTGTAACTGAACAACAGTTTTGACGGCTTCATGCATCTTGTTGGCAAGGTACGCATCAAAAATGCTGGGAATGGAAGAAACTACTTCAGCAAATTGGTTCGTTTGCTTGAACTCAGAGAAGTCATTTTCTAAAGTTTTTAGTCTATGGTCAAACATGAATAAAGAGCCAAAGTTAGGAAGAACTTATAGTGAGGAGCTTGGAACAGTTGCTAGTGTGGGTACTGATGTTTGTTGTAGATGTGTGATGAGAGGATTGGGTGGTGGAGGAAGAGTTGTTGCAGACAAAAGAGGTGGCTCAACAATAGTGGTGACCGGAACATCTACAAGTAAAGTTGCCTCAATGTTAAGAGTAAATATTGAGTCAATACCTTTATCTGGTCTGGGGTTGAGCATGTTAGAAACGAAGCCAGATGACACAAAAGAACTCTGTTGTTGACCTTCAGGATTGATCGGAGCGGTGAGTATCACATGAGTATCTTCTGTTTCCTGAGTTGCTTGAACATTAGGCAGTGGAGCATCTGTCATCACAGTGTCTCTTCCTTCCAGATTGACGTTCACGTCCCTGTATAGCTCATTCGCTTTATCCTCTTCATGTGTCGCCTCTTCCTCCATCTCTTCTTCCTCAGTATTCGCTCCTTGAACTTCTTCATCACTTTCTTTATTGCTTTCATCATCACTTTCTTTTTCACTTTTTTCTTCATTTACTTCATCATCTTTTCTTGCTTCATCATCATGAGTGGAAAGCTTGGGGTGAACAAAGTCATCACCATCATTATCTAAATCTGTTTGCTCATCATCATCATCTTGATTTGCATCATCTGGATTTTTAGCATCGTCATCATTAACATCCTTGTCAACATCATCATCATTGTCATCATTATCTACTTCATCCTTATTGTCTTCTTCACTAGACTTCTAAGAGATTTGCTCATCATCAGAGTCATAAGTTGGTACATCGAGAACCCCTGGTATACTACTAGTTCCTTCATCTGCACCTGAGCCGCTGACGTGAGAGATATGAGTCTGTGTCTTGCTTCTTTCAATGACCAGCTTTAGTTGCTCAGCTTTTGTTAAAGCAACTTCAGATGATAATGTGAGACCTTTTTCCATAGACTTCTTTACAGGTTGCTTCTTCTTGGCAGGTTTAGCTATTTTTGTTGAAGTCTTGAGTCTTTTGCCTTTAGCGGTTGAATAAGTCGTTGTCTTGTTAGATCCAATTTGTTTCTTCTTGACACCTGCTTTCGTTTTTGGGGGTTCAGCTCTTGAAGCAATGGCATAGTACTCTTTGTAGGATTCGAAGTTTCTGATGTCTTTATTCGTTAATTCATTAGGCAAAATGGCACCATACAACTATGTATCCTCATTCCTGGAGACAACCTTTATCATGGTAAACATGTAGTCATCCCTGGCATGGTGCCAATATACACTGTTCTGTATTGGAATTGATTGATCCTTAGTCATGAAGAAGTTGATGATGACCTTGGTGAAGCAAGGGTAGTACATCTCATTACTCTTCTTAACATTCTTGTTCTCTACTTGATAAACGAAATCTTTCCACAGAAGGTAGGCATAGTCTACGTTCTTCTTATGGTACATGCTCTAGAGTATTTGAGCTTGAGATAGTCAAAGACTGTCATTTCCGATACTTTTTCCACTCAGACATTTGTTGATAACTGCAGCAAATGATCTCCAAGGTTGATGCAACTTGTTGACATTGACATCGGTGATCACTTTAATCACTCCACTATGACCAAGATCTCTTAGAAATGTGAGAATTGCCTCTTCAAAGGGTAGTTCCTCGAATTGTTAATTAGGGAGTTTAGGGCATATATGAAGCATTGCTCTGAAGTACTCAAAATTCACAATATGTTTCTTATTGTTCATCTTGAAATGAATCGAGTGATGATGAACTGTAGCAGTGGCCTAAAACTCTTGCATGTATATTTCTGGAACATCAGCTGAGATCTGGAATGCCTTGTAGAAGGGAGTGAGTTTCAACACATCATAGACTACTTGAAGAGTTGCTTCTTTGGACTTGAGATCTGAGCTTAGTCGAAGATTACATTTGGCAATCTTGAGTCGGTTGGCAGGAGCAACTAAAGCATCATCCAGTGCAATCTGTTCAGCTCTTGTGGTACCCATGGTTCTGTTTAAGAAAGAATCAATACAATTTTTATAAAACCAAGTTTATATATAACTATATAGACCTTTTATCTGAACATTTTATGATGTGACAATTAAGACCTTTAATACTTTTAACACTTGAAAATATCTATTCCTCTGAATGGCAATTTAGAGAGACTTATATGCTTAAGGGATTAAAGCAACTTCTATGACAATTTTAGGAATCGTGGTCTTTTAACTAGTAGAGAATTTAGATAACCTAAGTTTCATATTAGTTAACCTTGATTTTACCTTATGTTTAAGCCTATTTTAACCTTAATTAGATAGCATAATTAACCAATTTTAATTATCCTGCTAATAAAAGTTTTAATTTGCCTTTAAATTGGGCTTTGATCTTAAGTGAGTTTGGTCTAAATCTAATAGATTGGTTCTTAAACCAATCAACTAGATTGGGTCCTTAATGAGTAAATCTAGATTGGGTCTTTAAGAACTATGACTAGATCGGGTCCTTAACAAGAACAACTAGATCGGGTCCTTTTTGTGAAACATTAGATCGGTTCCTAAAGGTTTTCGTTAGATCGGTTCTTTAAAAAAACTAGATCGGTCCTTAAAAGAATTCCACTTAGATCGGTTCCTTCATGATTATATCTAGATCGGGTCTCAAAGGAATGCAACTAGACTGGTTCCCTAATAGAGTTGATTAGATCGGTTCCCAAAGGGACGAGTCTAGATCGGTTCCCAAAGGGACGGGTTTAGATCAGTTCCTAAATATATTGACTAGATCGGGTCTCACAGGAATGAAACAAGATTGGTTCCCCAATAGAGTTGATTAGATCGGTTCCCAAAGGGACGAGTCTAGATCGGTTCCCAAAGGAACGAGTCTAGATCGGTTCCTAAATACATTGACTAGATCGGTTCTCAAAGAGAACAACTAGTTCGGGTCTTTACTCAAAAAATTTACAAACATGAATTATTTTTCATTCTCACATGTTGATTTAGTTATCATAACATAAGTGTAACTTTTTAGTCACAACAGTAATAGCATTTATCCACAGATGCATCAAGATTTTATAATACACGACCACTTTTACTCATTTAGCATATACAATCAATTATCTACGCACAAGTGTGAGATTAAATGGCTCAAACACATTCAATAAGTGATAAACATGCATTCTATTATAAAACCTATTAACATTTTACATTATTTCCCAAAATCTTAAATTTTCAAGCTTACAATTGGTCATATCTTATTCAAATGTTATCGACACCTAAAACTGTATTAAGTAAGTGCAAGGCACACCTAAAGCTTCAAAACCCCTCAACTAATTTGATGTTTACCAAATTTGATCTTCAAGAACCCTAATTTGATAATTAGGGATTTTCGAGATCAATCTTGGATGAAAAACCAATTCCTTAGAGACATGAGTAGTTTAGGTGTAGGAGAACACTTTTCTTATTGTACCTTAAGCTTGAAAATAACAAGAGATGGAGATTGAGATGATGTCGATCGAGTTATGGAGAGGGAGGGAAAAAATTATGTTGAGTGTGTGTTTGTGTAAACAGATACGTGGTGGGAATGATGGGGTAAAGGGTAATTTTTAATTTTATACATATTTAACCCTTGTAGTTACATAGATTTTCCATTTTGCTTAATTAAGTTTTATAAGGCATATACAAGATAAACAATTAGCACAAAAAGTCCTTAATGTTTAAACTATCATACCTATAGACTTAATTTATGCAAAATACTCCCTAAAGGCATAAACAAATAGCATATAAGGCATACGAAATCTCAGCTCAATTATCTTTCCTTAAATGATATTCCGTTATTTGTTTAAAACCTTTTTCCATTGAAACTCATTATTATTATGAAGAAGATATTTGATATTTTCTCCCCCTCAAATAGTGATCCGTTTTCTATTTAAAGAGCAGTAGTCATTGTTTGAGAAGTCGAATGTCTTTGAGAAAACATTTTCTGACGAAGCAATGTCATATCTTTGAAAAACAAACACCAAAATAAGATTTCTCTTATTTTAAAACATAAGCGCACTGACACGTACACTCATGGTAATATAGAAAGCACGGGTTATGTTGCAAAGTAAACGCAAGCCTTTGCATGGTCATAAAGTAGACCATGCTCGAGAATAAATTCCCATTGAGAGGACAAGTTTTCTTTTTGAAATACTTGCCTTTAAGATAATGATCGGGTTGCTACCTGAAATAATAGTAAGCCATTTGGCATGTTTTGAAAACATTTGAAACTTCTGCTCGAACTTTATTTACAGCCTCGTATCATTATTGAATGACATTTCTAAGACCGTAAATGTTATCGATTTTCAAAAGACATGCCGATATTACCTCTTTTTATATTTGTTCATTTTTTAATTTTTTTCTTTGGTTTTATATATTTTATATTTTTGTATTTTGATTTTATAAAAAATTTCTAAAAAATGAAAAATCTTTTTGGTTTTTATGGTTTTAGAATATATACATATGATACAGGATATTTGAATAGGTACCACCACTATTCATCAACTTCATCTGCCAATTGTTTCAGAGTCTCCGGCGTAAAACTCCGCATTCCCAGCTTGTTGATAAGAAATTCTATTCTTTCTCTGCAAAGGGCTTTAGTGAAGATGTCCGCCAGCTGATACTCCGTATTAACAAAGTAAAGTTCGATCACCCCATTCTCAACATGCTCCTTGATAAAGTGAAATATGATGTCTATATGCTTTGATCTGGAATGTTGAACGTTGTTGCAGCATAAAGCAATATCGCTTTTGTTATCACTGTACATTGGAATTTTATTGAATCCAAAGCCATAGTCGGTAAGCTATGATCTCATCTAAAAGACTTGAGCACAACAGCCGAACAAAGCAATATATTCAGCTTCCGTACTGGATATCGCAACGCTTGTCTGCCTTTTTGATGACCAGCTAACAAGTCTATCTCCCAAGAACTGCATACTACCGGATGTACTACGTCTTGTATCTTGACAACCAGCATGATTCACATCTGCAAATGCTGTTAGAGCAATCGATGAATCCTTCGGATACCATAGACCCCGATTGACGGTTCCTCTTAGATACCGAAAGATCCTTTTGACCGCATGTAAGTGCTTTTTGGTAGGCCGAGCCTGATACCGGGCACACATGCATATAGAAAATTGTAGGTCAAGTCTACTGGTTGTGAGATAAAGGAGGGTGCCTATCATACCACGATAGTATGACGGATCAACGGCTTTCCCTTCTGTATCCTCATCCAGTTTGGATTTCTCCACCATAGGAGTATCCACTGGGTCACAATAGTCAAAACCATATTTCTTTAAAGATTCAAGGGCATATTTTGATTGGTTAATAAAGATGCCTCTAGGACTTTTAGAAATCTGTAATCCTAAGAAAAATGAGATTTTTCCCATCATTGACATCTTAAATTTTGAACACATGATTTTAGCAAATAGGTCACAAAGTTCAGGTGTAGATGCAGCAAAGATAATATCATCGACATATATTTGTACCAGAAGTAATTCCTTGCCTTCCCTACGAATGAATAGAGCAGGATCCATTGAGCCTTTAGAGAAGTCTTAAGATATCAGGAACGAAGACAACATGTCATACCACGCGCGTGGAGCTTGTTTCAACCCATAAAGAGCTTTCTTAAGCTTGTACACGTGATTGAGGTTATCTAGATCTACAAACCCGTCCAGCTGGCTAACATAAACCTCCTCCCGCAGATTACCATTCAGAAACGCAGTCTTCACATCCATTTGGTAGATGACCATGTTCATGTGAGCGGCAAAAACGAGAAAAATCCTAATAGCCTCTAATCTCACAGCCGGAGCAGAAGACTCTTCAAAATCAATGCCCTCTTCTTGACGGTAACCACGAGCCACTAACCGAGCTTTTTTCTTTAGGATACCTCCAAGTTCGTCTAGCTTCACTTTGTAGATCCACTTCAAAGTGATAACCATAACTTTATCTGGGCGGTGTACGAGCTCCCATCTCTTCTTGCATTGCTTTGATCTAGCAGGATTGAGTCAAAGCATCTTTATACGTCTTGGGTGCAATAGCAGTAAGGAAAGCATCGTAGTAACAAAAAAGAGCTTGCTCATGTAACTGCAGCCTTATGGAAACTGGTCTATCAAATTCACCGATTATATTTTCAAGTGGGTGATCCTTAGTCCATTTGCTATTGTGTTCAGAAATTTGGTGATCGGGATGCACAATTGTATGAATAATATCCGATGATGAAGATTGATCAAAAGGAACATCTGGAATTGGGATAACAAAGTACGGATCATTACCCATATGTGCAACTTCAATATCATGATTGTCTTCTTCAACATCGTTAGGAATGACAGGAGGTTGAGTTTTGGGTGTTGTTTGAGAGTTGCTTGGTGATGGTGCATCTTGGTCAACATTTGTTGAAGAAGGTGAACTAGTTGGTACAGCAGGAATTGGAGCTTTTACTTCATGAATTGGAGCAACGAATTCAAGGGTTAGGTAATCAACACTGGGTGGAGGAGTGAGTAATTCATCAAACAGCGATTGAAACAAAAGATCTCAATCACCTCTCAAAGGTGGTACAAATAGTGTTGAAGGAGGAGGGTTTGGCACGAGTCCGGAACTGATTGTTGCAAGAGTCATTTTATGAAGTGCGGATCCTAAACTTCTGTGTTCAGAAGCCATTGCAGTCAGCTCATCAAAGTCTACATGAATTGTTTCAATGATTCGTCTGGTATGTCGGTTGTAAATTTTAAATGCTTTCTTTGTGGGTGCATAGCCAATGAAAATACCAATATCAGCTTTTGGTTGTAACTTACCCAAGTTCTCACTATCATTTGTCGGATAGTAGAGTGCACCAAATACATGGAAAAATGATAAGTCGGGAGGTTTGTCATGTAAAAGCTCATATGGTGTTTTGCCATGACGAAGACGTACGATGGAACGATTTTAGGTGTAACATGCAGTAGCAACTGCTTCTGCCCATAAGAATAACAGAGCTTTTTCATAAATCAATATTGTGCGGGCAGCTTCAATTAGCGTACGATTACGTCTTTCAACGACACCATTTTGTTGTGGAGAGCGAGCAACAGATGTTTCATGAGAGATGCCAACCTTCTCATAATATTCACGCAAAGTTTGATTAACAAATTCAGTTCCATTATCTGTTCTGATGCGTCGGACAGGTACTTTAAGCCGCACTTGGATCATCTTGAGAAACTTGATTATGAAATCTGGAGCTTCATCTTTTGACCTTAAGAACTTAACCTATGTGAATCGAGAGTAATCATCGACAATAACGAGTACTTCTTTCCATTAACACTTGCGACACGCATTGGTCCATAAAGATCAATGTGCAAAAGATACAGTTTTTCTTGGTTGGTGTCTTCGGATTTAGGTTTGTGGGGTTTCTTCTTGCTGTTACCCATTGCACAAGCAGAACACAAATTGTCCTATTCAAATTTAAGCTTAGGGAGACCTCGAACGAGCATGTCAAGCTAAATGATTGATTACATAAAAGTTCAGATGAGACAGACGTCGGTGCCATAGCCAGGACTTAGTCTTTAAGGCCTTTGATAAGAGACATATAAGAGAGGATGCCATCATATCTCCAAGAGATAGAGTATACATATTGTTTTCTCGAGATCCAGTCAAGAGATCAACAGCTTCTAAATTACGAATGAAGTAGGTATGTTGACGAAAAGCAACTTCAAGGTTCGAATCACAAAATTTCCTAACGAAGAATAAGTTATGTCCAAGTCCTTCAACGTAGTAAACCCTTAATATCATAACATTCCCAATCTGATAATCACCATAACCCAATATCTTTGCCACGTGATCATTTCCGAATTTGACTGTACCCAAAAACTTATTGACGAAATTGGTGAGTTGAGAGCGATCTCTGATCATATGCTTGGAGCAGCCGGAGTCCAAATACCAGAGAACAATTTGGATGACCTACATTTATCAAGAGAAGAAGATGGAATATCGGAAACTATGGATCCCCAAGATTGACTGGGTTCCTTTTTGTTAGCAGATACAGATTTAAGAACCTTAGATTTGCTAACAGGAACATTAGTTTTAGATTTCCTAGGTTTCCTTGAGTAAACCAATGTTACAACAGGCTTAGGTGTTTCATTTTCTAGAGCAGTTGGTTTCCTAAGGGGTACTTCAGTAGTTGTGGTAATCCTAGTTAAAGGGCACGCATTTCCTACTATAGTGAAGGTCCGACCAGTAGGTCTCCAGATGTATCCAATATTTGTAAACACCTTTCCTGTTGGTTTCCAAACTTTTCTCTTTGAACTTTGCTTAACAGATTTAGATTTATTACGAGCATTCACATTATTGATAAAATCAAGAACACACAAATCATGATTATCAGAAAGCATGCAACCATTACACTTAACACATTTAAGTTCAGAATTCGCATTAAGCTTGGAATGCTGCACATGAGCAGTTCCTTTAGGTTGAACAACACAATCTTTATTTTTCAAACTAGATTTAACTTTCCTAGGGTGGGCTTCTACTTTATTCTTCTGAGTACTACTTGGTGTTTGCCGATTCTTATCTTTCTTTGTATTGCCTGAAGGCTGTGATCCGCTAGCACTAGTAGACGGTTTTACTCCTGTAGAAGACAACATAGGTTTGTTAGAAACTAGGTTTGATGTAGAGGCTGTTTTTGTGATTGTGTTTCCTAAGGATGTGACGGGCTCAGTGAATCTAACTCTTTTGTCCTTGTTCTTTGGGGTCACAGCCACTAATTTTCCATCAGTATTGTTGACACTCGGGCAGGTTTTACTGATGTGTGTAAGCAACTCCTGAATTAGTTTAGCATACCTACAGGCAGATTCTAAGGAATGATCTAGTGGATATTTTGATTTAACATGTTCAACTAGATCCCTAAGAACTGTAGCTTCTTCTTGAGTGTGCTTAATATAGGCAGAGTGAGCTGTCTTTTTATTCAACAATTTAGGGGTTATTGGTTCCACATCAATCTTAAGCATCTCTGGATCAATAGTGTGTTTCGTAATAGCATTATCAACTAGAGCTTTTCCTTTAAGTTTCCTTAAGTCATCCTTGAGAGCTGTAATTTCCAAAACTTTTTCCTAAAGACTAGCATTTAAATCAGAGATTTCCACAGACTTTAGATTGACTTGATTAATTAAATCATCACATTGTTCTTTTGATCGAATACGTGTTGGTTTAATCGAGTCATAAAGTTGCTTATAGGTCTATTTCAAATGCTCATTCTCAGCAATAAGCTTTGACACCCTATGATCCAGTTATATATTTATTGTTTCAATCTCCTTTAATTCTTGTTTAATCTTATCCTCGTTCATTTTTTCACTTAGAGATTTAATTCTCTCTTTCAACTTCTTTACGACCGTGTCTTTCTCTTGGGAGTGAGCTTTCAATTCATTTAATTCAAACAATTGATCAAAACTTGGAGCACTTTGATTTGAAACAGAATTGTTCATTTGAAAATTTTCCTGATTAAGTTGAGTATCAACTTCTAAAGAGATGCAATGTTTTTCAAGTGTGGTAAAACTTTTGAACAAGTTATCGTAAATCTCTTTTTTAACGAAATCCTTTTGAAGCTTAGTTTCAAGTTTGAGACACTTTTCACATTCATGCACATTCACAGAAGCAATATCCATAGAAGAATTCACAATAGTGTTCATGATATCTTTGCTAATAACTTGTTCCAAGAGTCGTTCATTTCTTTTCAAAACTTGATTCATTTTCACTTCAAATGTTTTTTACTCTAAACGATGTTGTTCCATAGCCTGTTCCATTTGATGAAACACATTTTGGACTTCATAAAGTTTATCAACCAAATATTGATTGAATGTGTTAAATAAGTCCTTCAGAGCTTTTACAAATAGAATTATTTCATCCCTAAAACAAGCTTTTGTATGTTCGAACCCCTACAAGCCCTTAGTGATAGCTGTGGGTGTGGTCTCTCTTTGACAACCACATCAAAACCAGCAAGATGGTGTTTAAGTTTCTTCAAACTCGTATTCACCATCCTGACTTTAGGAAGTTCTTTCGGAACCTCAACTATGGTGGGTCTACTAGAAAGATTGTGTTATGGAGAATTCACCGAATTCTGAGACCAAAAGGCTTGTTCAATAGATAATTCAGTTTGTGGAACAAATCGTGTTTCAAAATATTTATAAAGTTGGTTAAGAACAACATAATCGACTGGTGTAGTATTAAGTTTCTTTTCTAACATTATAGGATCCTTTTGTTTTAAAAGCATTTTTGAACGACTCTCTTCAGCAAGCAACAAGGTCTCTTCGGAGTCAGGAATCACAATGGCATTAGTTTTCTTAATAACATTACCCATATAAAGCTTTGGTTCTAACTGCTGAGCTTTCTTCAGATAGAAAGGATTTTGAAAACCTAGAGCTTGTTTACTGGTATGATCATAGAAAAAATGAGGTTTCGTCAACATGTGAACAGTTTGTGTGGATTGATCTCTTTTAAAAACAATATTATCTAGCTATTTAACTCTCTTTTCAAAAGCAATCTCTCTATCTATGTTCCTAGATTCTTTTTTCTTAAAATCATCTTTGAGAAGAGAAACTGTTTGCATTAAAGATTCTTTTTCTTTTAAATGTTCAGAAAGAGTTTGTTTAAGATGATCAATCTCTACAGACTGTGCACTTGAATCTAAAACGTTATCATTACTCCTTAAATTAACATTTTGACCTTCTTTCAACACTTTAACTTGTTCTTTATATCTTTCAAGCTCAGCAGTTAAAGTATCATTGACACTTTTATTTTCCAGATTTATCGAGTTAGAATTCTGAACAACTGCCTATTGTGATTCAATCACATACTAAGAATAAGGAATGATATTGCTATCACTGGTTATTTTAGTCTCTGAATGTTTCACATCATTCGACTGTTCAGAAGACGGCATCACCTGCACAGCTTGATTAATCATATTATTATTCAAATTATCATGATTGTGTACCTCAGCAAGAGTATCTGAACCATAATGAGATAAATTCGCCATGAGAGCAACTTTGGCAATGTTGAGTTCATCACAATCAGAGTCATATGCATCCAAATCATCAGCTTGATAAGCAGCATTGTGAGTAATGACAGTCTGTGTGGCTTGACCTTCTAGAATTCCTGGATCTAACAAAAATGCTAGTTCCTCCTCATGTAGAATTTGACCACTTGCTTGAGCTTGTACCAACAACACTTTATCCTTAAACCAAGAATTATCTTGTTTTCTCTTTGGTTTAGTGCACTGTTTGGACATGTGTCCTTCCCCTTTATAGTTGTAACAAATAACAGTCCTTTGTTTCGCATAATTTCTTCCACTTGCTCCTGGAGTGTAAGTCCTTGAAGTACCCGCAACTAAAGAAGTTTGTCTTCCCTAAATTGATTGTAAGGTTACTCTTCCATTATTAATGGTAGCTTGTTGCCTAGGGTTTAACAAATTCCTCAACTGGTTATTGGTAGTAGGATAGCTAGAAGTGACAACAGCAGTCAAAAAAGACATCATGTGATTGATGGTATCAATGGGATCATCACCTTTCTGGAAGACTGGAACAATTAGACCGGAGTCTGGTTAGGAAAATTCAGGTTGTTGATTAACTGAGGGTGCATATTCTAATTGAGGGGTGAATGATGATGGAGAATAAACGTTATGGTAAATTAATGATTGATAATCATTGGATGGATAAGTTATTGAAAGAGGTGTTGATGATTGATGGGTTGAGCATTGTTGAGACCGATAAGGTAATCCATACTGTAGGGACGGATATGGTGAAACTTGTTGTTGAAATTGAGTGTTTTTGTATGAGTTTTGATGAGTTTGATAAGGAGACTAAGTCATCTGATAGGTTGTAACCAAAACAAGAGGATCTGAGTTGCGTTCATGCATTAATCAAACCTTATTTGCATGAAATTCATGTTGTCCCAAGTAAGCATGAAGCTGATCAATGTTAGTTGTGTGCAAATCCTAATGGGTTAACATATACTCAATATGACCCAACAGGTCAAGATATATTGAATATGACCCAACGGGTTGCCATAATACTGAATATGACCCAACAGGTCAACATATATTCAATATGACCCAACGGGTCAAGATATATTGAATATGACCCAACGGGTTGCCATAATACTAAATATGACCCAACGGGTCAACATATATTCAATATGACCAAACAGGTCAAGATATACTGAATATGACCCAACGGGTCAAATTGATGCTAATATGACCACACAGGTTCACATGATACTAATTAAGACCCAACGGGTCAACATGATACTGATTATGACCCAACGGGTCAACATGATACTTGACTTGCATATCTCTTAGGGTATCACAAGGCATATATATATTAAACACGTTTAATCTAATAAACATGTTAACTATCCGTTACTCACATCGGTTGGCTTACGCATTCCTAGGGCATATCTTGACTTCTGAGATCAACTAAAAACATAAACATATCATTATATTGTCATTAGAACTTGCTATAATGTCCGTGAACATGATCCACATCATTTTCGCTAACTTTTTGCAAAATCAATGTTTGCTGATTTTTGGACAGTCTACTATAATTTACTTATTTGACCCACTTAAATTCCGAATTAACAGATGAGTCCAATTGCATTGGAAAATAGACTCAGAGAGCTAAAAGTTGGTCCTGACCTCAAGTCAATCCGATAAACGGTTTATTCTTTACGGCCCTTCAAAGTTGGCATAAAATTCTGCACAACTTGCTGATCCGTTATGAAACATAACCAAAACGACCCAAAACCCATAATAAGTTATCCCAATCTTCACCAAAATTGTATCATATCTTATTAGATATGTTTAGGTCATTTTTTAACAGGCCTTAAGCCAAAATTTCTTATTTAGGTGCTAAATTAAGCTCTAGCCAAACACCCCTTTGTTTAACATAATCATTCATAACTTCTAATCATCACATGAATTCTTCTAATCTTTTAAATCATGATTCAATTACTCAATTCTAAACATACTCTAACATTAACATGATTGTCTAAATCATGTTTCATCATAATACAAGGCTAGGGGCATTCCAAAATGATAACAAATGATGGAAATGAGAAGCTCATTACCTAACCCACGAGCTACACAATTTTAACCCATTACGCCCCATCTAGCACATAGCATGATCTCATCTTACAAACCTGCAAAACATGAAACTGAGAACGGTAAGTCATTGCAACTTAGTGAGATAACAAAAACTGTTCTGAATCATAAACTGAAATATGAGCTGAACATCGTCATGATGTTTTCTGCATAAGTCCTGTGCCCATCCTGAGAGAATTTGATACATGGCTGCAAGCATATATTTGCAGTCTAACTGGTTCTAACTTATTACTGGATGTGAATTCGTAAGTATCCATTCTGGTTAAGTGTTTATAGCACATTCCTCTAAGGCTATTTCTGAACTGGCTACTGAGTAATAAAGCTATATATAGACTGATTTCTAACTAATAATAATCCAGTAATCATTAACTGTATGAAAGCTACATATAGTACTTTTTTGTAAAGCTGAATTCATACTAGCAGTCTAACTGCTATTAAAGCTATGTCTTAAACTGCATGCATAAAGCATGATACTAAATAAGTACATATCATACTATTTCGACTACCTGAACATATTACTATAAGTACATAAGCATGATATTGATTGGGTGCATGAGCTACATAAAGCACAATACTAACTGACTACATTAAGTACATAAGACAATATACTGGCTGAGTACATATAAAACACTGGCTGAGTACATAAGCACAATACTGAGCACATAAAGCACATACTGGCTGAGTGCGTAAAGCACATACTGGCTGAGTGCGTAAAGCACATACTGGCTGAGTGCGTAAAGCACATACTGGCTAAGTGCGTAAAGCACGTACTGCCTGAGTACATAGCTGATTGAGTGCGTAAAGCATGTACTGCCTTAGTACTTGTAGTACTATATTGGCCGAGTACATAACTAACTGAGTGCATAAAGCACGTACTGACTGAGTGCATAAGCAATATAGTAATTGTGTACTTAAAGGACTATTCTAACTGATTAAGTGCATAAAACACTTCGCGCGCCTTATTAAATGCATAAGCATTGTCTATGAAATTGGGCCTAACTAATATGTATAGACACATCGCATGCCTGACTAAGTGCATAAACACTTCGTGCGCCTAACTGGATGCATAAAGCATTTATACCCATTCAGGATTGATTAATGTGCATAAAACACTATAATTCCACACATGATTGACTAAGATTAAGTTTATTACTAAACTGTTCCGAGTCTAAAATTGTTCACGCATAATATGGATATATAAATTAAGACTGGGCTAAATACTTGGGCATGATTGCACACTAAGCTGAATTAGATACTCCAACTATACTTAACGCAATGCTGAAGCTAAACTAAGGCATAACCCTTAGACCTAAGCTGAGTATCTAAACTATATTATAACATAATAGTGAAGCTGAGTTACTACATAATACTGAAATTAGCTAGATGCTGAAGCTGAGGTATAACAAAATACTGAGTATAACCCAACGACTGCCTTAATACTAAATATGACCCAACGGGTCAACATATACTCAATATGACCCAACAAGTCAAGATATATTGAACATGACCCAACGAGTTATCATAATACTGAATATGACCTAACGGGTCAACATATATTCAATATGACCCAATGGGTCAAGATATACTGAAATGACCCAACGGGTTGCCATAATACTGAATATGACCCAATGGGTCAACATATATTGAATATGACCCAACGGGTTAAGATATATTGAATATGACCCATCGGATTGCCATAATACTAAATATGACCCAACGGGTCAACATATATTCAATATGACCCAACAGGTCAAGATATACTGAATATGACCCAACAGGTCTAAATGATGCTAATATGACCACACAGGTTCACATGATACTAATTATGACCCAACGGGTCAACATGATACTGATTATGACCTAACAGGTCAACATAATACTGATTATGACCCAACGGGTCAACATGATACTGATTATGACCCAACAGGTCAACATGATACTTGACTTGCATATTTCTTAGGGTATGACAAGGCATATATATATTAAACACGTTTAATCTAATAAACATGTTAACTATCCGTTACTCACCTCGGTTGGCTTATGCATTCCTTGGGCATTTCTTGACTTCTGAGATCACCTAAAAACATAAACATATCATTCTATAGTCATTAGAACTTGCTATAATGTCCGTGAACATGATCTACATCATTTTCGCTAACTTTTTGCAAAATCAATGTTTGCTGATTTTTGGACAGTCTGCTGTAATTTGCTGTTTTGACCCACTTAAATTCTGAATTAACAGATGAGGCCAGTTGCATTGGAAAATAGACTCAGAGAGCTGAAATTTGGTTCTAGCCTCAAGTTAATCTAATAAACGGTTTATTCTCTACGGCCCTTCAAAGTTGGCATAAAATTCTGCACAACTTGCTGATCCGTTATGAAACATCACCAAAACGACCCAAAACCCATAATAAGTTATCCCAATCTTCACCAAACTTGTATCACAGCTTATTAGATATGTTTAGGTCATTTTCTAACAGGCCTTAAGCCAAAATTTCTTATTTAGGTGCTAAATTAAGCTCTAGCCAAACACCCCTTTGTTTAACATAATCATTCATAACTTCTAATCATCACATGAATTCTTCTAATCTTTTAAACCATGATTCAATTACTCAATTCTAAACATACTCTAACATTAACATGATTGTCTAAATCATGTTTCATCATAATACAAGGCTAGGGTTATAAAGAACCTCAATTTAGCATAAACCCTTAATAAGAACTAACACATACCTTGATGGGGAATGAATTTCTATGCTTAAATCTTCTTGTGCCTCCATAATCATACCATCATAATTCTTAATTCTTGAATTCATCTTGAAGAGTGTTCTAGCAATGAAGTGATTTTTTCCTCTTGAAATCTTTGTGATAAACATGACTTTGCCAACACATATACACGTGTGTTTTTGTGGTAGATTCTAGGAATGATAAGGATTATATAAAACCAAGGGTACAAAGGTAATTTCAACCTCTAAATATAACTTTGCAATTGTGGCAAGAATACTAAAACCGGGTGGTTCTAGTACTAGTTTGGGATTTTGGCAACTTAGGTCCCTCAAGTTCTTTTCTCCAATACTTGGGTTACATAATACTTTCTAAAACCATTTACATCATATTTATATTGATAGTTTGACTATCCGATTTGACTAATCCAATCAGTTTAAAGGCATTCATATTATAAAGTCGTAGTCAAGCTTACACAATGTCATTCTGGTAGTAAAATACAAAAAACCCAGTTTTAGGGTGTTACACGTGTCTTCCACACTTGTAAGATCTTGAACATTAAGAACTAAAGCATGAACCTTATCCGGTAAAGAAGTGTCCAAAGTTGGTTTAGCATTACCATTTACATTAGAAGCAAACCAAGGAAAAGCATGATAGTTGTCGTTTTTCTTGAGAGGGATGTTATTAGGGAAAAGGCTGGGATTAGGTTTAAGGTTTGTGTCATTCGATTTGGAGTGTTTTGGGATCCATTAGAAGTGGGTCTTTGAAAACGAGCAACCGAGACATATAAGTGATAGCTACCAATCCAAATTTGACAACGACCTGTCAAAATCATACTCATCTTTAATTGCTAAGTAACGAATGAAACCAAATTGTTTAGGTCATTTTCTAACAGGCCTTAAGCCAAAATTACTCATCTTTAATTTTCTAACAGGCATCAACCAATCATCCATATGGGGTACATATCTTCCACAGACCTTTTGCATCCATCGAATAAGGGATATTAGATACAAAGGACGTTGTCGCGGTTTTTTCCACCTCCTTGTGCAACGTGTTATCAATTGGTTTTTCAGCAGGCATTTTGTTGTTGCAAAAAATCCACGTCCAGCAGCTTGAGTCAGTGATGTTTGTAGGTTTAACCATTCCGATGAAATTCCGTTGAAGGAGACCATAGATCCAAAAAAGAAGGAGCTGTCGTCTAGGGTTTTATATTAGACACAAGTATATAAGGTTAACCTATTCTTTTTTTATAGTTCATCCTAGTGGTGATAAATTTTATAAAAGTAGTGCTACGAAAGGCCTTTGCATCCTTCAACTTAACAATCAAATTAGGACGACCATTTATGAACAAATTTGAAAGGTAATTAACAATGCTGCCTTGTAAAAATGTGTTATAGAAAATAAGTTTTAGCATTAGAATACAAATGAGAAATCATCATACATGATATTTATTGTCCAAAACTATGTTATTATAAAAATACATCTTCAGTCAACTTATTCATAACAAAAAAAAAATTATATATACTATACATTACTTATAAAACATGCATGAATCTTTTGTTAATGGGTCATCTCTAATGATAAACCTAATTATTAGGTGGCATCAGGAATGTGTTAGAAACTTCTTTATCAAAAGTAAAGAGGTGAGGTAGGGTTTTACTTTGCATCTGGAAATGGTCTTATGCAAGCAAACACTAGACAAGCCAAAAATACTTAAATACTATTGTATTATAATTTATCTCCAACTTCCTTTATTCAAACTAAATGTAGCATCAATCACAAACACAATGATTTCACATGTACATGCTTGCAAGTTAGTTGTTTGAGCATATATCACAATAGTCGTCTTTAGTTTACGAAGAATGTTACGTCCGCGTAATATTTACATTAAGAAATCAGTACATACATGTGTCGATTAATTATGGATAGTGAAAATAAGAACGAAAAAATATAATATGGTCTATCACATTTGTCACATCATTGTGTGAGTTTATTTGTAAAAATTATGTGAATATAGCATTTTTTTTATTGGTTTTAGATTCATGACATTGATAATTTTGTAATTTTAATTCATAATATTTGCCTAATTGCTCATCATATATGTGTTTAGAAAGTATGCATAATATAAAAGAATTTGAGTAGTTGGAAGGAAGGTATCTTGTGTTTCCAAAATAAGTAAGGATCAGACATGTAGAGAAACTTCAATGTTACCTAATTGACTTTTTGTACCATCTTTATGCAGAAATGCTGCAGTTTTTTTTTATTTTTTATGAAATAAAGATAACTAGCTTATTGATGTTTGTACTTCACAAAAGATGGCCATCAAGGGTAATCTTGGGGAGGTTGTTATCACATGCGAGAGGTCATGGGTTCAAGCCTCGCCGTGGGGGTTTTCCTTCAGGAGCGAAAAATGAGTGGGGTTTATCCCTTAAGGCGAAGGTTCGAGTCTTGCATACTGCCCAATTGAATGTCACTGTGAGCTCGAATCACTAACAACTAACTTGCCGTTCTAAAAAAAAACTAGCTTATTGATGTTTGTACTTCACAAAAGAGTGTGTACATACATTTCCTAAACAAAGAGTGTTGGTAGTATTAAGTGTTGGTTGATTAATTTACGGTTTATTACCCTTTTTTTAAACAGAATTTACGGTTTATTACCTGTTGTGTGGTTTATGCTTCAACTTGTTGCCCCTGCCTCAACCATCATGCGTTGGCTAATCTTGGTGAGCTCGGACAATGTTGGAACGTAGGGTGAGCATGGTTCGGTTTTTGTATAAAACTGAAACCGAATCGAAAAATTTTGGTTTTTGATTTTTAGAAACCATTCAGTTTCGGTTTTGTGTCGGTTTGGTTTATCGGTTGTCGGTTTATTTTCGGTTTCTATATGATTTATCGAGCTTTTTTTTACAAAGTCGATTTAGAATATATCATAAATCAACACTTTCAAAGCTTTAAAGAGACAATCTAAACAAAAAACACAATAATGACAATAAGAAATAAATGACCATATAAAATCTTATAAGAATTGTTTATGTGTTATAAAGCAACAGATCTGTTTAAGAAGAGAACTTATTTAGGACACATAATAAGTTCTCTTCTAAGAGTTTTTTGTGTTTATTATATTTTTATCGTTTATTCTAGAATAAACGATAAAAATATAATAAACACAAAAAACTCTTAGAAGAGAACTTATTATGTGTCCTAAATGGTATGTTTAAGAAGCATATGAAAAAAAGAGTAGTTACTTGATATGATATAGTTAATCTAATGGAGCATATTTATCGTCCCCTAGCTTTCATCAGAACTTATTTTTGTTCTCATGTTTATAAACACTGATTCGGTTTATATTAGTTTTATTTAATGTTAAACCAAACCGAACCAAAAACTTCGTTTTTTTCAAAATCCGAAAACCCAACCATCAGTTTTTCAATCGGTTTTTTTAGGTTTCGGTTCTTCATGACGATCGTACAACTACAAGATGGATTCTTGCTCGAGGGACCATATAAGTTATACCACATAACAAGTTCATGACATTTTATTTCTTGGTCTAAGTCTTGCAATGACTTTTATAAATCCGTCCCAAACTAACAACTAACTTAACCTACTTGATCGTCTTGTATGAATTAATACTATTGTTATTAGATTGACTCTAAGAACATATAATACAAAATGAATGTGAACGTGAATGTGAATGAAAATGTCGACTAGTTTTAGTTTACTTGATTTGCTCCTTTAATTGTTCGATTTCTAATGCACTAATATTGACATTTTTGTGCTTTATTTTTGTTTTCATTACCGCAAATTACTGAATTAGCTTTGGATCAAGACACCAATTAGTCAACGGTCAACTACACATATATCTCTCACCACTTTTTCTGGCCCCTTTTTCGGCCTTCAACTTTTAATTGGTCGTCTACTGAATAGTAACGATATTAACAACCTTAACTACCGATATTTGTGTACAAGACGGGTATGTTTGGTGACGCAAGCGGTAGCAGTAACAGGCAAGGTTGTCAAACTCGCGAGTTTACACGTAAGATCGTACGATCTTACGTGTCCACCCGATAAAATCGTGTAGGATCGCATCGGAGGTAGGATCGCAAGTAGGATCGTAAACTCGCCCGTAAGATCGTAGGATCGCGTGTCGATACGAGTTTACCAAATTACCAAGTTACTAAACTTCATTGACTGACATACTTACTAGCCCTATTACTTTTTTCGGCCCAAAAAGAAACAATACGGTCGCTGATCTAGTAAACAAGTATTGACGTTTCATTCCTAGATTTTCTAATCAATAAACCTAATTATCTACTTTCCCCAAATTGAAATTACACGAAACAAATTAGGGTTCTTCTTCTCATGTTCTAGTTACCTTAAGCAAAAAATTTCTTAAAGGTAATTGTTGTTTTATCTTTTACCTTTTTACAGTTTTAACTTTTAACTATTAACTTTTAAGTTTTAATTCAGATAGCTTAATTGTAGTGATACTAGTGAAGTACTTTGTTTTGAGACGTTTATTACGCATGTTTTGTAATTTTATTCCGCTAAATTGTGAATGTGACGATTGAAACTTGACTTTTTTTTGTTTTACTTTTACTTTGGTATTTTAAATTTGAACTTTGACATTTTCAAGAGGATATTATATAAATTTATATTTGATGATGAGTAGAAATAAAAATAGTTTGACTCGTTTATCCGTTGCTTACAGAACATGATAAATTGGTAGGATCTTACGATCTCGATCCGATCTTACGATCTCGATCTTGCAAAGACAAAAACGATCCCAGGTGGGATCGCGATCTTGACAGCCTTGGAGTACTAAATGGGAGTAGTTAGCAGAAGCAGTAAGCAGTAGTTGTTTGTTTAAAAATGATGTTTAGTAACGTAGCTGTAAACAGTAGTTAAAAAGTGTAAAATTACAAAAATTGACATATAACCTACTTAAAGAAATTATAAATTTTATATTTGAAGGTATAAATGTAATTTTATAACAAACTGCTTGGAGCAGTTCTGAAATGCTTCTTCAAGAAGCATTTGACATTGAAGCGGTTAAACAATATTAAAATGTTTGTTGATGTGTTGCCAAGCAAGCTTTTCATCTAAAATGTTTACCGTTTGTTGCTCTCAAACGCTCTAAAACGCTTGTTGCCAAACACAGCCTAAGAAAGCTCGGTATCATGGTGTTGTGGCTTCAATTCGTGGAGAAAAAGTGTTGTCACGTCAACACATTACATCAGGCTTTCACATGACACCAAAAACATGCTCCCTCGTTGCCATTACAAAATGTGATGCCGTGGAAGTATTTTTTTATTTTTATTTATATAAAATAAGAAATACACAATTTAACTAAAATAGATTTCATTGAAATTAAAAGACATTACATTAAAAAAACATTACATAAAATTAAAAAAAGCACGTAAACTAAAAATAAGACGTAAATATAAAAAGACATAAAGTAAACAAGTTTTGGGCTTGATATAAAGCCCGGATTCGGGCTTTTTGCCCGTTAATGATAGCCGCGTGTATCGAATCCATCCCGCGTTTGTCCATTTGTAGGATTCTCAAGTCCTCGGCTACCTTTTGAGAATTTATCAAATCAACTCTCGTCGCCATCTCCCGGTCCATACGCTGATTTTTTTCTTACGGTCTAACTCGTATTGTTGTAGTGGGCCATTTCTGCGAAAGATTGTCGGGTTTGAACCGGAACTAGCGGACGAGCTTGTAAAACGTTGACCCTTAGCAATTCTTTGTTTGCTGGGTGGACGCGGCAACTCATCGTCTCCAAAGAGCTCGGGTTTCTCATCGATAACCCGTCCTCGGTTAAGTCTTTCATTTGTCGAATCAGGATTTTTTCACTTGTGCTTGTCTTTCAAAAATGACCAAGCACTCTTATGCTTGAATTTCGTACCCGTGACACTCTTATACAATATTTCAACCCTTGTCATCCAATCATCATCGTTCTACCCGCTCATAACCCTCGTTTCGAGCACCAACAAATTAAACCTTGCGACCTCTCGATTCATAGGAGTCCACTTTCCCGTCAACATGTTCGTGGTACGACTCGGGAATTTTTTTACTCTTTGCTTGTTCATTGTATTGGTCGAGAACTTCGTATCATGACGTTGCATTTTTTTGTTTCGATCCGACATTTGGATCTTCGGATATTTAGATGTAACATTCCGCCAAAGTAATTCCTCTTCTTGGGTCAATAAGTTACGAGTACCGGCTCCTTCGGCTCTCTTTTCACCGGCTACCTTTGACATTTTCTTGAAACGTTTTCCCTTGGATTTGGTCGATGTTGGGGTCGTGTCGGCTTCTTCTTCTTATGATTGTTGGTGTTGTTGAGATTGTTGGTCGGATTGTTGTTGGAAAGAAGCGACTTGGTGATGTTGTTGAGAAATTTGGGTATGTTGGAATTGTTGTTGAAGTTGCCATTAGTGAAATGCATATTGTTGATCTGGATTAACATACGGGTTATAGTTTTGATAGTAAGCATTTGCGTGTATGGAAGTTGAGTGGAGGAGGTGCTTTGTGCGGATGAACTCGGGTTATAATTAGACGAGCCTGAAATTGGTTTTGGGGTTGTTGAGCATACCAGTTATCCTTTGTTGGTTGTGTTGGTTGGGATTTTCTTTGTTGAGAAAAAATGAGTGAAGTAGAAAATAATGAGTTATGAATTATAGTTGAAGAGTGTGTAAAAATGGTAGAATTAGGAGGTATTTATAGGATTTTTAAGGGGTAAAATTTTTGATAAAAAGTGGGGAATAATTGCAAAAAACGGGCTAGTCCTCCCTAACGTTATAAAAATTTTGAAATAAAAAAAATACCTTTGCGTCTGCTGGTCCGGTCGGCGCGAGCTCCTATGGAGCGAGAGCCGATGTCGTTGGCGCGAGACTTTTGTGGGCTGGAGCCATGACGCAATCACACCCTCTAAGAGTACTCCCACCCTACCATTTGGTCGGTCTCCACCCGACCTGACAGAACCCATCATTACCTGGCATTGTGACCGACCGAATCCACCTTGACTTTTTCATTTGTTTGGGATGTTGTGTGACCAAACAAAATGGGAAGAGACCAAACACTTATTTTTCTTGTATGTTGTGTGTGTACAGAGTCTATGTGTGTGTAGGTTAAATGGAGGTGAAACTTACATGTAAGCATGAAAAGATTTGTTCTAATGTATATCTTTTGATTATTTGAAAACTGCTTCAGGTAGATCTATATCTGATGTCTCTCAGTTAATGCCATCGGGTTTAATTTTTTTTATAGTTCTATAATACAAGTGAAATTTTATTGTACATCAATTTTTAATAAACATTATATGTGAAATTTTAATTTAAAGAAAAAGTGCTTGCTCACCTGTTCGGTCGAATTACGGTTGTTTGGTCACTGTTTGGTCTAAGAGAGAGAAAGATGAAATGATGTTGATGTGACAGTCACATTGATTGGCCGGATTACTCTTAGTCTAAGAGCTTTGCTGGTTTGTTAATTTCTTTATTAATATATGGAGAGATCCAAAAATATATGGATAACAAGGTTTTTAACTCGCGCTTCGCACCGGAGCGCAGGGTTTTTCGTCTTCATGGCTTTTGAAGGTGGTGTTTGTTATTGTACATTCATAACGACTAAGATGAGAAAGTCCAAAATTTATCGAATTCAATATTACAGCCAACATACATGAACACGAAGAAAATGATACAAACCAAACTCATGACTATGCCAAGAAAATGATACATCCCTCAGCAAGTCTTGCACGAAAATGATACAAACCAAACTCGTGACTAAAAGTCGTGACTAAAACCATCAATCACCCTTCGTGAGGAAAGAGCATCCCTCAGCAAGTCTTGTACGACCACCTCTCGGCTAGCACGTCATAGTATGACAGTTTCCACACCCCAAAGTTGGTTGCGGGCGGTTAAAGACAGCATGTCTGTAAAAACAACATAAGAAAGGAAAAAGAAATATCAGCTATCTACGTTAGTATTAGCATGACAAAACACCAAACAATCAACAAAATAAAAATTATAAAGTCGATAACGAACTCACATGTTGAAATAGCCTTCGCACTTGAAGTACTGCAACATTCAAATGAATGTAAATAAAGTGAGATTCATACTAAGGCAATGTTAACACTTTTTGTCAATTATAATCTAGAGTATATTTTTTGGTATCATAGAATTTACATCTTCTCTGCAACTTATTTGTTCAACTTTAGTATCGTTAATTAATATAAATGCTACATTAATAATAAGGGTACAAAGAATGTGGCATAATGGAACATGTACAGTACGGAGTACACACTCTGGTTATCTTCTATTTTCAGACTTGTATAAATGTTCGACAATAAAAATAAAATGCTAAGTTTTAAGCCATTCTCATTCACGTAGATGCTTACCTCATTTTTGGCCCCTGACCCGGAACGTCGATGCATAGAAGAACATGTGCATAGTATCTTAAGAGTTAAAATCAATGCCAAATGTAAAAAAAAGAATATCATCTATGGCATGCTAAGAAGGACACACATGTTGCTGCACCTTACGCAATATTTTCTCTTTGAGTCCAAGAGCGAACTATGTTTTCACGGATACAGGGAAAAGATGAATATCACCTGCACCAAAGAACATAAAACCCTCAGTAAGATTAATAAAACAAACAAATCCAAATGTTAATTCTGGATCATATAATGGAAGGTAAAAAAAGAGTATGCCTCTGTTTCTGTTGCAACAACTTATAGGAGCTTTACATGGATACTAAGATTATGCCTACAAGATAAGGTTAAAGCCTTAGAAAAACATATGCAAGGTATAAATTTAAATGGTTTACTGCAAATAATTAATCATTTCTTCATTGCAGCTAACTTAAAAACTTGATTTTTGTCTCGAAACTCGTTAAGAAAGATATTTTGCTCTGTATATGGTCCCTATCACTCCCACTTAATAATGACATTATTAATATGTAACCTGCTACCCAACCCTAACGTGCTTATTTTGACGTCGTTGGTACTTCGGGTTGTACCAACCCACTGAAGCTATCAACTAAACCAACCTACTAAACCAAATTTTTTTTGGCTTATATAGTCGGCTTACGGCTTGTTTGGTTTTGGGCGTATGTTTCATAAGTCCACTTTTTGTGGCTGATTTTGAAACTTCTCGGCATATATAAGTTGATTATGACATAATGAATTTATATAAGCCGAGATGTTTCAAAATAAGCTACAAAAGTGAAGTTTCAAAATAAGCCACAAAAGTGAGCTTATAAAGCATAAGCCTAAACTCAAATAAGCCATATGCCTACTACATAAGCCATGATTAATCGTTAAACTTTAGAACATACAATACTTTTTAATATTAAAAGATTAAGAAGAGTGACCAAATTTCTTACGTATATAGTGATCAAAAGGCTTAACGGTAAGGAGTTGTTTGGGATCTCTTATTATGATTGCTTATGTGTTTGTTGTGTACTGATATAGCACAGTTTCGAGGGTGTTCGGTATGCTTAAGTAGAAGATGAAGAAACTTCAATAAGGTGTTGCTAATACAGTAGCACATAACAAATTTCAATAAGCAGCTGCCAGTTTTAAACTGACTATAGTGACTTCTGCATAAATAGCTTAAAAGTGTTTGATTACTTTATAAGACATAGATATCATAGAACTTTAGTTTAGAAAGGTTTGTAGATGATTAAGTACCATATTTGCTGAAGATATGATGTTCGTAAGGCGAAACATGTGGAGTGATATCATGTGAGATTGACATAGGCTTTGCTCTAGCTTCCTTCGCCATCTTTGCAAGCTCCATGATGTCTCATGTGATTGGTTTGTATGAGTTACCTTTATACCCTTATTCGCACAACAACTTCTCTAGCTTTTTTGGCATCAACCATGCCCAGTTTAGTAATTTCCATCCGAACTTTAGAACCACAACTACAACAATGGTGATCACAAGTTTAGTAAGTTTTGCGGCTGATTTTGAAACTTCTCGGCTTATATAAGTTAATTATGACATAATCAATTTGTATAAGCCGAAAAGTTTATAAATAAGCCATAAAAGTGAGCTTATAAAGCATAAGCCTAAACTCAAATAAGCCATATGCCTACTATCTAAACAGTTAGGGGGTGTTTGTTTCGGCTTACACAGCCGGCTTATGGCTTATTTGGTTTTGGGCGTATGTTTTATAAGTCCACTTTTTGTGGCTGATTTTGAAACTTCTCGGCTTATATAAGTTGATTATGACATAATGAGTCTATATAAGCCTAAAAGTTTCAAAATAAGCCACAAAAGTGAGATTATAAAGCATAAGCCTAAACTCAAATAAGCCATAAGCCTACTATCTGAACAGTAAGGGGGTGTTTGTTTCGGCTTACACAGCTGGCTTACGGCTTATTTGGTTTTGGGCGTAGTTTATTTGGTTTTGGGCCTATGTTTCATAAGTCCATTTTTTGTGGCTGATTTTGAAACTTCTCGGCTTATATAAGTTGATTATGACATAATGAATTTATACAAGCCAAAAAGTTTCAAAATAAGCCACAAAAGTAAGCTTATAAAGCATAAGCCTAAACTCAAATAAGCCATAAGCCTACTATCTAAACAGTAAAGGGCTGTTTGTTTTGGCTTATATAGCCGGCTTATAGCTTATTTGGTTTTGGGCGTATGTTTCATAAGTTTACTTTTTGTGGCTGATTTTGAAACTTCTCAGCTTATATAAGTTAATTATGACATAATGAATTTATATAAGCCAAAAAGTTTCAAAATAAGCCACAAAATTGAGCTTATAAAGCATAAGTCTAAACTCAAATAAGCCACATGCCTACTACATAAGCCTCCCTTTCAAATAAGCAAACCCCAAAATATTATTAATGATTTATGAAAAAACAAACAAAAACTAATGCCTTTTAAACAATTTTTTACCTTTCAGCCAAACATATATCTTTTGACTTGCATATTTCTTGTTTCATAACATCTCATGAAACACACCATTAGCATCATTCAACTCGCCACCAAACAACTTAATTTGTTAACACCTACATCAAATAAAAATGACCATAACTAAATAACTTGTTGTAGATAAACTAATTTTGAAGATGTAATTAAGTCTAACCGTAAATATAGCTTATAATTTTTTGAAGAATCAAATCGTAGAAGGGAGAGCCGTGAAGACCACAACCATGCTTCGCCGGAAAACTCATACACACGATGACGACGGAGGGTATTTTGGAGGAGTCCAAACAACCCCTAATTATATACCCACATGCAATAACGTTTGAAAATAATTTAGGGTTTGTGTTACGGTTTATGTTATTTGTTGATTTGTTTTACGGATCTGAATGATTCTTTAGTTTTCGTAGGTTTCTAGAGAGAGAGTGAAAGAAAGAGAGATGAGCAGGTATGTGAGAAAGTGTGAGGAAGAAGGTTGAGAATGAGAAGAAGAAGAATCGAGAGATGAGAAAAAAAGAGTGAAATAGATGAGACGGTGGAGGATACGTGTCATTGATATGATTATATGAGAAACCCAGGAAAAAACGGGTCGGGTTGGGTTTTGCATTAACAGCATTTAAGGCTGCCTCGGGGGAACAATCTTCCCTATTAATATATAGAGGTATAATAGTGGATGTATATTTCACTTATATGTGTCATTAATAAGTCTAAGATTTTGAAAAGGTCCAAAGAAAATGTCCCTTAAAATGTTCAGTGATTTGTGATATGAAAAAATTTGTTAACATGTTACGAATTAGAGAAGTATTAATTGTATATGCCTTTCAACAAGCCTATCATAGCGGATGTCTTAAATAACCATATGAATCTATATTTTTATATTTAAGGTTTGAGAAATACTACATTCAAATAAAGTTTACAAAAAGATATTCCTAAAATGAGATGTAGCAAAATGATTTGTTTAAAAAATAAAATTGGTAAAATAAAAAAGTAAATGATTATGCCAAGTGTGATAAGACATCATTGTGTGAAAGTTTATTTGTGAATTATTAACCAAATGAATGCAACATATCACACACGAATTATTTTTATTTGAATAGAAATCCTGATAATAGTAGAAATAATTACAGAAAACATGAATACACGATCAACACTTTATTGGATATAATTTTCTTACAATTAATCGTATTAAATTAATTGGTTGCGGGGCTGCTAGTTTTTCAATAAAGTACGTTGGCGTCCCAGTTGGATGCAACATGGCTAGATGTTCTAATTGGAGTACTATTATTCAGAAATTCTCTTCTAAGCTTGCTCTTTGGAAAGCCCGTTTGTTATCGGTTGGTGGTCGGCCTTCTTTAATGAAATCGGTGCTTAGGCATCTCCCCATTTATTATATGTCGATATACCTGATGCCTATATCCATTCAAAAGAAGCTGGAGTCTATGCGTAACAATTTCTTTTTAGGTAGGGATATTGAAGACAAAAAATTACTTGGGTTTGATGGAAAAAATACTTAGCTAGCAAGGATTTAGGAGGTCTCGCTATTAGGAGCATCTTTGGGCTTAACATTGGTCTTCTGTTTAATGTATATGGAGGTTCCTTCGTTGTCCCTCTAACCTTTGGGCGAGGGTTATTAAAAACATATATGGGTCTCATCGAGGTATCAATGACACTTCTGGTATCCTCCATAGTACTTGGGGTGATATCTTATCCTCCATTCAGCGCATTAAACAAAATGGTATAGACTCGTTCTCTTATTGTGTTCGTAAAATTGGGGATGGTGCTTCGACTCGGTTTTGGGATGATACTTGGTGTGGAGATCAGCCGCTTAAAACTCAATTCCATCGCATCTAATTTCTCAACATAGATAGGAATTATTCCATTGCGAATCGGGTACATCTTCAGGATTTGAGTTCTGTCTTCAGAAGACAACCGCGTGGAGGAGTAGAGATGGCCCAACTTTCAGAATTACAATCAAAGATTGGGAATGTAGTGCTTTCTGATCAGGGTGATACTTGGCATTGGGCGTTAGACTCTTTAGGTTATTCTGTCGCATTAGCTCGGTCTTTGATCAATTCTGAAACCTTAGATACGGCTCTTAATGCTACTCAGTCGGCTTGTAACATCCCTATAAAATTTAATATTTTTATTTGGAGATTGATGCTTAATAAACTCCCTTCTATGATTAACTTGGATAAGAAATGTATCGATGTTGGTTCGACCTTCTGCCCCATTTGTTAGGCGGATGTCGAAACGATCAACCATGTTTTGTTTTCTTGTGTTATGGCTTTGGATATGTGGGTTATGCTAGCTAGGTGGTGGGAGCTCGACATTCCGGTTTGTGCTAATATTATGGAGTGGTTCGAGTAGCTTGGCTCTTTACATGTTTCATATAAGGCAAAGTCTATTCTTGAAGGTGTTGGGGCGACTCTTATCCGGTCCATATGGAGTTTCAAAAATCGTTTGATTTTTTCTAACACCCCCCCCCTAAGAAGGCGGTGCTTTAGGACTCTATAGTTTCTCAATCGTATTTTTGGATTTCTACTAGAAATCCAAAGTTTATCATTAATTGGTTAGATTGGTTGTGTAAACCTATAGATTCTATAGTCCTTTTGTAATGTTCGTTTTCTAGCTTCTGCTAGTTTTATCAATAAAACTTCGCCATTCAATCTTTAAAATTATGCTAAGTGAAACCGTTATCTTTAAGCTATTTAATGTCTATGTTATAGAATATTAATGATTACTCACGCATAATGGCGACGATGCATATTTGCGAATATTTGTGTGTGCACTTTTTTGTGTATAGATGGGTGTGGAGTGATTGAAAGTGATGAAAGTTATTTGTTTAAATTGTAATTAAATTTCGTTCAAAAAAAATTGTAATTAAATATTTAAATATTTGATAAATTGCATTGCGTTTTATAAGTAAGATAATTTAGTTTAACAATATTACTTAATTTTTTTAAGTTTTTAAGTTTTAATCTAATATTTTTCTCTTTATATGTAGTATAGAAGATGTAGTAAGATTATTAATAGAAAGATAAAATCATAGGATGTAGTAAGATTATTAATAAAAAGATAAAATCATAGAGATATACGTAAGGTATTTTTTTTACCATCACCCCTTTCAACCACCACGCGTCATTCCTTTAGCATCAATCCTAACTGCGCGCCAAGGACTGTTTTTTGCAATGGTTAAGTGGTGTAGACCAACCAACATTTTCCCATGTTTTTTCGTGATGTGAAGTTAATGAGTTTGGTAACCATACTCCTTAGTAGAACGTGAGCTCTCTTACTTGTTCGGTTCTTCGATCTCTACCGGCCAACAATATCTATAATCAAAACTAAAATGATGTTAACAACATACGTATTGTTAGTACAAAATTTGTATCGGGTTTAGTAAGGTATCGAAGTTCTTAGTTGGGCCGGACCTCCAAGTGACCTGAGCACCCGATCTGGTACTAGAGCAAGAGAAGTGAGATGGTTTTCTGCACAATTAAAAGTAAACCGTTAGCCTTACCGCAGGGCGGACCCCGCGATTAAGCTCCGGCGTGAGAGTAAGTACACATGTTTGTCAGAGAATGTCAGAGTACGTGTGTGAGTTAATGATTAGACATAATGTACCTTTTTGGGGTGTGAAATGACCCCTATTTATAGGCAAGCCTAATACTAGGGTTTCCTAGTATTTCGCTTGCAACTGTTGGTGGTCGGAGTGGGTCCCTTGTCGGGCAAGGGTCCACGTATAATCGTGTTTGCGGACGCGAGTGTTCTTTCGCGGTCAGTGTTTGTCCGGGAAGGAGCACGAGTGCGGTTGAGAAGATACTCGCGTATGTCTTTGAAATATCCGGAGCATGGCCCTTGTCAGGCTTAGCAGTCCAGCTATTTGTTGTATTGGGCCTGGGCCTATATACGTATATTATGAACTAAGCCCAGTAAGCTTGGTGCTCATACTATACGTCATCAGTATATATCTAAGATTGAGATTATGTATGTTCTTTTTTGTATCTAGAATCAACCGATTGGCAGAATGGCTTATTGATGGGGAACCTGAAAGAAAGCTAAAGAAAACACCTTCGGAGTTGAAGCATTTTGAGCTGCATGAGTGTCAAATACTTGCTGTAACCTACTCAGCTGAGCTCTTCAATGGTGTCGCCCTATTTCTTTTCTTAATACTAGCAAACAAGCTGGTCATGATTTTTTTTTCTTTTCTTAACAAATGCTGGTCATGGATTTTAAGTCAAATTTTACCATTTTAATTTTTGGTTATGTGCCTATTGTTAATATTTGTGCGGTCGTGTAGTAATTTTACCCAATGTTTTAAAACCCGGTTCGACCTGACCGTGGGTTTAACCTGTTGAACCGGTTCCGATTGAAAAAACGGGTCAAACTGAACCGGGTTTTATATTTTCGAAACCCGATTAAACCCGCCGGGTTTGAGGTGACCCTAGTCAACCCGGTTCTCGAGACCCGTCCAGGTTTTGGATTTTTTATTTTTTTTGCAATTAATGTAAGCTAATTATATATATTTGCGACGTAATTTTATTTTTATATGTTATATTTATTAGTAAATGGTTTTTAGGCTCGGTATATAGAATATTCATAATTTATACATATATTTTTTTTTGGTAACTCGACTGTGTCGATTAGAGACCCGGTTCTCAAAACATTGATTTTACCACATTTAGATCTTAGTAACGTATAATTTAAACCTACCTCACTATTCCCCTAGAGAACGATCAATCCCCCGAGTCTTGCCCGGTTTTCAAAACATTGTTTCATTCTTGTGTAATTTTCTGAAATTAGTGTGCTTAAAGTATTTTTCTATGCATTAACATGTTTTATATTAATTTTAAACACCCCACCCTTGAATTTAACTAATTCCAACCAACTTTATGTACAACTCGTTAATGCACGACTAAACATAAACAATTACCACACAAAAATAACCAAGTTTGGGAAATGTTTCAAGTCACTCTAACATAATAATGGAACAGTTTTTAAGCTTTGATGATTTTATGGTTGATATACAGTTTGAGGTATCAAATTAAAACATATCTTAAACTTGGTTAATATACTCGTTGGATAATTAGTATACAATTGGTTTTTACATCAAGTATCTAATTGGAGTCGTCTTAGATATGTGCTGTTTGTTTATTAAGAGGTTTTAAATCTGAGTCTGATTCGCACATCTGAATCTGAATATTCGGTAGAAAAGTCTGAATTTGATCCCCATCTTAATCTGAAGAAGTGGTCGAGAAGTCTGAATCTGAATGAAATAAAATTGTTTGTTTTGGTAAAAATGTATAGATGTGTTAAACAATAGTTTGTACAATTTAAATATAAAATGACTGCATTCGCACAAAAAATAAATTTTATTAAATAAAAAACAAATTTTATAATATAATCAATTTAAAGTTAAAGTATTTAAAAAACATGCAATCTCATGTTTATTCGACAAAAATAAACATGTTAGAGTTTAAACTGAACTTTTAAAACGATAAACTAAATGATTCGCGTTAGAATTAAGATGTATGAGTCCGAAACCGTACCCTTCAATTTGAACAAAATATAAATTGACACATATCATCTTATACATTTTTTATATAACAAAACATATGCAATCATTTTATTTAATACTTTTAATACAAAAGTGAAACAAGAAAAAAAATAAAAAAATAAAATAAAAAAATAACAGCAAAGTAAAAAATAAATAAGTAAAAAAA
>BQNB010022794.1:26020-53902 GCA_026074375.1 Tanacetum coccineum | reverse complement strand
TTTCTTTGCTCCTCTTCTCGTGCGTTTGCTTATTAGTATCAGTACCCAATCATTCCTTGTCATATTCACACATCGATTTTCAATTCAAGCCTCGTTGGGACATAACGACCCGGAGTCACCCTATACTGCTTCTGGTTTAATTGGCCTCGCGGATTCTGATCCTTGTTGTGTGCTTGTGTTTATTGGTATATAAATGGGGGTGAGAAGAGGCGAGTCAATTTATTTGATCAACTTCAAGGTTCGAGTGTGTATTCTAAGATCGATATGCGATCAGGATATCATCAGCTTCGCATTAAAGAAGAGGACATTCCAATTGCTGCATTTAGAACTCAGTATGGTCACTTTGAGTTCCAAGTGATGCCGTTTGTATTGACAAATGTGCCTACTGTGTTCATGGACTTGATGAACCGAGTATGCAAGCCATATCTTGATAAGTTCGTCATTGTATTCATCGATGATATTTTGGTCTATTCCAAGGACGAAGAAGAGCATGGAAAGCATTTGAAGATTATTCTGGAGCTACTTAAGAAGGAGAGATTGTATGCCAAATTTTCTAAGTGTCACTTTTGATTGGATTCGATACAATTCCTTGGTCACGTGATTGATCGTAATGGTGTTCATGTTGATCCTGCAAAGATCGAAGCCATTAGGAATTGGGCTGCACCGACGACGCCAACTGAAGTGAGACAATTTTAAGATTGGCTGGTTACTATCAGAGGTTTATTGAAGGATTTTCTTTGATTTCTAAGCCACTCACAAAATTAACTCATAAAGATAAGAAATACGTATGGGGTAAAGAAGAAGACGAAGCATTCCAGTTGCTGAAACAAAAGTTGTGTAGTGCACCGATCTTAGCGTTGCCCGAAGGAACGTAAGATTTCGTGGTTTATTACGATGCTTCACTTAAGGGTTATGGAGCCGTGTTGATTCAAAGGGAAAAGGTGATAGCGTATGCTTCTCGACAACTGAAGGTCCATGAAGAGAATTACACTACTTATGATTTGGAGTTGGAAGCCGTTGTTTTTGCTCTTAGGTTGTGAAGACATTATTTGTATGGGAAAAAGTGTGGTTTTCACTGATCACAAAAGTCTCCAGTACATTCTGAATCAGAAAGAGCTTAACATGAGACAACATCACTGAATTGAGTTGTTAAGTGATTATGATTGTGAGATTCGTTATCATCCTGGAAAAGCGAATGTTGTGGCTGACACCTTGAGTCACAAGGAAAGGATTAAGCCGTTACGTGTTTGAGCTTTGATGACGACTGTTCACAACGATCTGCCTAAGCAAATCCTTAAAGCTCAAAAGGAAGCGATAAAGAAGAACGTGAAGGCCAAAAGTTTTGGGAGATTGATTAAGCAAATATTCGAGTTTCACGCTGATGGAACGCGTTGTTTTGGAAATCATGTTTGGTTGCTGCGATTTGGTGGATTGAGGGATTTGATTATGCACGAGTCGCATAAGTCCAAGTATGCTATCCATCCAGGATCGGACAAGATGTATCAAGATTTGAAGCTATTGTATTGGAGGCTGAATATGAAAGCTGATATTGCCACGTATGTTAGCAAGTGTTTGACTTGTGCCAAGGTTAAAGCTGAGCATCAAAAACCGTCTGGACTGCTGCAACAACCTGAGATTCCTGTATGGAAATAGGAAAGGATGACTATGGATTTTGTTAGTGGGCTGCCTAGAACACCGAGTGGGTATGATACGATATAGGTCATTGTCGATCGATTGACCAAATCAGATCATTTCCTACCGATGAAGAAGACTGATATTATGGCGAAACTCACGCAACTTTATTTAAAGGAAATTGTGTGTAGACATGGTGTTCCTATTTTGATCATTTCGGATCGAGACAGTCATTTTACGTCTAGATTTTGGAAATCAGTTCAGAAGTCTTTAGGGACAAGCTTGGACCTGAGTACCGCTTACCACCCTCAAACGACAGTGGATTGAGGTATTTGTTATGCATGAGTCCATAAGTCTAAGTATTCAAACCATCCGTGATCATATAAGAGTATCAAGATTTGAAGTTGTTTATATTGGTGCCGAATATGTAAAGCTGATATTGCCAACGAATGGTATCAAGAGTGTTTGACTTGTGCGAAGGTTAAAGCCGAGCATCAGAAACCGTCTGGATTGCTACAACAACCTGAGATTCCTGTTTGGAATTGTGAAGGAATACTATTGATTTGTTAATTTATCTGCTAAACGCCGAGAGGTTATGATACAATGGGTTATTTACGATTCAACTGACCAAATCAGCTCATTTACCAATGAAGAAGACGGATAGCATGGAGAAACTCACGCAATTTTACTTGAAGGAAATTATGTGTAGACATGGTATTCCTATTTTGATCATTTCGGATCGAGACGGCCATTTTATGTCAAGATTCTGGAGATCACTTCAGAAGGCGTTAGGAATGAATTTGGATATGAGTACCGCTTACCACCATCAAATAGTTGGTCAAAGCGAGAGACTATACAAAGATTATGTTGCGTGCATGTGTCGAGTTTCTGCATTGTTGAGTTCTCATATAACAATAGTTTTTTACGCCAGTATTAAGCAGCCCAAGAGATGCTTTGTACGGACAGAAATGAAAATCTCCGTTGCTGGAGTGAGTTGATGATAGCCAACTCACCGGTCCAGAATTGATTCGTGAAACGATCGAGAAGATCGTTCAAATTAAGAACCGCTTATTAACTGCCCGTAGTCGCCAGAAAAGCTACGCGGATAGAAGAACTAAGCCACATTGAATTTGAAATACGATTATATTGGTACTGCCTCAAGGTATCGCCGTGGAAGGGCTCTGTGCGTTTGGAAAGCGCGGTAAGTAAGTCAACGTTACATAGGCCATTCAAAATTCTATCTATATCAGTCCAGTGCCTGTATACGTTGAGTTACCTGAAGAGTGAAAGGGTTCATAGTACCTCATGTTTTGAATCTTAAAGAAAATGTTCTGCGGAGAGTCGACATCGTTGTTCCGACGGACGAGATTCAAGCTTTGATAGATAAGTTATGTATGATTGAAGAGCCTGTGGAAATTGTTGATCGAGAAGTAAAGCGACTTAAGCAAAGTCGGATACCTCACGAGTATTAAGGCTTCACCATATGAGGCTTTGTACGGACGAAAATGTAGATAGTCAACTCACTGGACCAGAAATGATTCGTCAAACGACCGAGAAGATCATTTAGATTAAGAACCGCTTGTTAACTGCCCGTAGTCGTCAGAAAAGCTACGCGGATAGAAGAACTAAGCCATCGGAATTTAAATTCGGTGATATGGTACTGCTCAAGGTATCGCCGTGGAAGGGTGCTGTGCGTTTTGGAAAGCACAAAAAGTTGAGTCCACGTTACATTGGGCCATTCAAGATTCTAGCTAGATTCGGTCCAATACCTTATATGTTGGAGTTACCTAAAGAATTGAAAGGGATTCATAGTACTTTTCATGTTTCGAATCTTAAGAAATGTCTAGCGGAAGGCAACATTGTCGTTTTGATGAATGAGATTCAACTTGATGATAAGTTGCACATGCTTGAAGAGCCAGTGGAAATTGTAGATCGAGAACTTAAGCGACATAAGCAAAGTCGGATACCTATCGTTAAAGTTCGTTAGAATTCGCAAAGAGGTCGAGAATTTACTTGGGAGCGTGAGGAACAGATTAAGAATAAGTACCCTCATCTCTGTACGATTAATGATGAAGCAAGGAAAAGCGGATAAGTCAAGTTGAGCACCGGGACGGCGCTCCCTAAATGAGGGGAGAATGTAAACAACCCGAGTTTTAGGTCAACATTTATCCCAAGCTATGATAATTATTTTACTGCGTAATTGATTTTAGACATTTATGCTATATAAGGTTTGGTGAAAATTTCTGTTTATTGGGAAATTTAAATCCTTGATTGAGTTTCTATTTGTTTTTAGCGTTAGTGAAAGTTAGAAAATTTATATTGTCGCTCCGAGAGCGTGATTATTTTATCTTTGTATTTTATGGCTTTTCCCTGAGTTTTTGTAAAACCGTGTTTAAAGGTCGTGTTTTACGTGATTTAACATTTTATTAAATGTTTTAAAATAAATTAATAGGACGGAATAAAAATATTTACGAACGTGGTGTGACCCGAGTCTTTGGCCGACTTAAATAACAAAAGAAAACACTTTGTACTAATTTTGGAGGACTTAAAGGATGGAGGGACTAAAAGTGTTAAAGGTTCAAACTATTTTCCTATAAATAGCACCACATACACACTTATAATTCTTTTACCAAAAATTTTTGTTCTTCCTCCTCCCTCTAGCTCTCCACGACCGGCCACCCAAACCCACACCTAAATCTGACTAATTTCTGACATGCAATATAATCCGTTTACAAAATATTAATCCTTGTATCGAGACCTACACATCCCACTAAGAAAATCCAACATGCAACAAGTACTTTGAAAGTTTGAAATTTGGTTGAGTTCATGTGATTTTGATCTCAAGAGGGTGTTTAGTGTTGTTAGATTAGTGTTATTAGAGGTTGGTTTGATTGAAAAAGGTTTTGGTTTGTTGTTTTGGGGTTGCGTCTGATTCGAACCAACAAGGGGAAACAAAACAAGTTTTTGGTTATAGCTTTGTGAGTATTCTAGTTATGTTCTAGTGTGGTTAATTTGATGATATTGCGTATTATATGTTGTGTGCTATAAGATTCAAGTGCGGAAATTATTGACTGTACATTTGATTATTGGTTGAAGTTTGATGGTTTAGGTATATATAAATAGGCTAGTTAAACATGTTTTGATTGTTGGTTTAAGTCAAAAATGTCATTTTAATAGGTTTTGAGTTGACTAAGTTTGACCAGAAAGTTTGACTGCCTCGTAGCTTGTCGAGAAAATTTTGAAAGTTATTTTTGATAATAAGAGGTGATAGAGTTCGCCTTTAGCTACGTTTTGCTAGGTGGATCGTCACATAACTCTTATTAACAAAGATTTTACGGCTAAATAAGTTTGGTTATTTTTGGTGTAAAAGTTAACTACAAAGTTTGACTTTTGAAAGTCAAACTTGTGTATACTTTTAAATATAGGTTATAATGAACAAAGGGTTCGTATTGTTAGTTAAATAATGACGAAATATGAAGTTCGAATTATATTATCCTTACTTTTGGCAACTTTCTAAAAATAGAAACTTTATAGTAAACGTTGTGATATTGTTAGTGCGTCAAAGTAAAATGCTTTGCGTCGCACTTGGAGACTGTAGTATATTATTGTATATACGTACCGCTATATATGTATTATATAGGTCGCGGTTAAGACGTGAAGTTATTTGCGCTTGTTGATTTGATTAAATTGGAATCTTTGATTAAGGTGAGTTCATAGCCTCGCATTTTTAAATCTTTTGAATGTTTTAATAAACTCGCGAGGGGGATACATGTTTGTTTTATAAATCGAACACATATGATTTTATGGTATGCTGGACCCGTTTATGAGATTGTTTCTGCATAAGTAGCTATTGTCGAAGTCCCTTATTCCATGAACCGTTAATTGCCTTGCGAGATGAACTCTAATGCATTAAATAGATCTATTGGGTTTGACAACCCCATCCGGGGTCTGAATCCTTATAAACACCCTGTCAAACGGACATTTTGTAGTTAGAAGTAGTAGGTATATGACAATAATACCTTGTTCTAGGGCAAATTGGTATATGAAAAGATATATGTTTGTTAACGTTCGGTGTCATGAGCTTAATGCGTGAAAGAAAAGAGATGTTATACATTGAATTCATTGCATTTTTTTCCCAAGAACTAATTATGTGTTCAAAGATTATTACTTATTGATTATTTTTAAACTCTATGAATTTCACTCAACAATTTTGTTGACGTTTTAAACATGTTTTATCCCAGGTAACTAAGGATGAAGGCAACGATGGCGTGGAGGTGTCGTGCGTGTGATGATTTGGTGAAAGACTACTTGTATTCCTTGTCTTTCAAAAACAATGTCTTTATGTGTTTTAAAAACAATGTCTTAAATTTGAAACAATTCTCTTTCAAATGTTGTAATGGTTGTGGTTACGATTCCTGTGGGGACCTAAACGTATTTTTCTCTGATTAATAATGTAACACATGTTTGTTAAACGTCTCATTTGGGTTGTTTTCTATTATCTTGGTGTATTGTGCTATTTAGTAACACCCAATTGCAATTTCAGCTACGCAATCTAAAAATAAGGGTGTTACATCTTATAAACCCATGACATTTCTATCTCTCCTTTATATTATAAGTCTACCTGTACAATGAGGGCATTGTACATCTCAAGTGGGGGGAAGGGAGATAGAAATGAGATATTTGGTGAAATTATGTGCTAATCTGCCCTAGATTTTTAAAATTTTTTAGCACATAATTTTTGTTCATTGATGATGAATGCCGAGTTAATGCGTCTTTCTTGCCTAAGTTATGGAGATTATAAGGAAATACATTATATTTCATACGCATTAACTCGTGTATTATGAAGACCCCTTGACTTTTGACCCTCATTTTTACCTTATGAGATTTGAATGTCACCAGTGACGGGGAGATTGTGGACTTAGGAAACTATTTGTTTCGTAAATTTTTATTTAACAACAATTTACTCCCCTTTCCTAATCACTAACCTTAGGTTTTACTCGATTGATGATGTGATTGAGCCATGCATGTCTATTCCGTCATTACGGCCATGTATGCATGATTCAACTACCTTATTGGTTTATTACTTTTGGTGAAAGTTAGAAGATCCATACCCTATATCATTCTTCGTCCTAACCCTTGGTTAAACATGAATGAGAATGAGATCGAATCATGCATGTCTATTTTGTTGTTACGACCATGTATGCGTAATTCAGCCACCTTGTTGGTGTGGTACTTTCGGTGAAAGATTGCTTGAATGATCAAAACCCTTTAAGCCTTTAAAAATAAAACCCAATTTACCTCTTTGAACAGTTGCATCTAAACTCTAGTGGTGGAGATTAGTATCCTTGCCAAGCTTATGATAGAATACTAGCCATGACTGAGCAGTTGAGTGATCACCAAAAATGAAACACATAGATTAGTGAGAGTATGACTGTGATTTGTTTTTCCTTTTCGTGAGGTGCTCGGTTTGGAAATTTATAGCATAGGTAATTTTAAATTAATATCTTCCTGGATAACTAGGGAAATATCTTTTTGAGAATTATTTAAAAAGTTCTACTTGAGGGCAAGTAGAAGTCAAGTGGGAGGATATGTGACAACATGAAATATTAATACTTTTTCATATCAAATTCACGCGTTTATTGCCCTGCTTTATATCATTTTTAAATGAATTCGGTATTTAATTCATTTATTTTGCGAATTCAAGTAAATTAAGCAATGGAACAGAAAAGATGCGGAAAAACGGCTTTTTATATCAAAATCCGCATTATGGAAGAATTACGGCGTAATTGGCCCATATAGATTACGCCGTAATATTATTACATGTGAAATAATGCTGACGAAGACATTACGGCATAACATTCCAAAAGAGTTACACCGAAATCAATTATTAAATACGAAGATTTGGTGTTGACGAGGCATTACGGCGCCGTAAAATATTATTATGGAAAATATATTTTTGCTGACTAACGGTTACGGCATAACGTTTGGATTTAATTGCGCCGTAACATATTTTTATGTTATATGATGGAAAGCCACGTCAGAAGGTTTATGACGTAACGTGGTCGATGTTGTTACGCCGTAAAGTATGACTCATCACAGGGACGAAAGATGTGCAAAAGTTGTTAAGTTTCATGAATTATGTGAAGTCATTATAGAACTTCAAGGGCCAAACTCATACATGTCCTAAACATTACAATTACTATATAAACAAATCACATTGGCATATTGTGATTCATTCTGGTACGTGGGTGTTTAGCCGCAAAGTAAGGAAAGAAGAAAAGGTATAGTACGCAGCGATGTATAGGGCAAACCCTTCGGGGTTTGCTATGGCGTTCGACTAAGGGATCGGGAGCATTAATTCAGCACAGTTTGTAATCGTACTTCAATTTATTTTGGTCAAATATAATCGCCCATATTATTGTGATTAAGCAGATCATGCGGTTTAATTTATTGTTGCTATGTTATTAATTGTACTTTATTATTTGTTCTTGACATTTAATTATTTAATTATCTTTTGATTTATTAAGTTATGATCTCGTTGTTTTATCGCTTTCTTAATTATTCTATGTAGTGCGTTTAAGTGATCCTTGTACTCTGTATAAATATCAAGTTGAGGTCAAGCCAAATGAAGGATCAATATTCATTGGTGGTCGACGCATGACCGATTAACATTGATACCCAAATATGGAGTGCAAGCTAATTAGGAGACCACCTATTTAGGATTAAGTGTATCTCATAAGATAAGTGGCTATAAGACCGCGACCAAACATTGCACTAGAGATCATTGTAATTAAATGTGTTCTTCCTTTCTAGTTGTCCACCACTATTCTAATTCCCTTTTCGACAAGCAAGGCTTACCACCAAATCAACTCCAAAATAATCTTAAACAAACTCAAGCATGTTTTCTTTCCTACTTTCTTAGGTAGAATAATAAAATCAATTAGAAAGAGGCAAAAACTATTCTTTGGGTCGACACCCGTACTTACCAATCACTACACTATACACGATAGGGTACACTGCTCTTTAGTGCATAGGAATAGTCGAGGTAGTTAAGGTTTTATAAATATAAAACCTGACGTAGTTTTTATTTAAAAAAATTATGCATCACCTACTAAAGGAAGTATCTGAATTCGCCACTCATGTGATCCAAAGTACCATTACTGAATCACTTGAGAATGTGATCTTGGCTAAATCTTCTTGTCAACTGAAATCTACATACGAGGCTGCAACGTCACTCACAGAGTTTGAATTGAAGAAGATCTATCTAGGCAAGATGTAGAAAAGTAAATCGTATCGAGCAGCTCAAGAACACAGAGATCTCTACGATGCACTGGTCAAATCCTACAACCTTGACAAGGACCTCTTTGAATCTTATGGAAAATCATATTCTTTGAAGAGAGACCTTGAAGACAAAGACAATGATGAAGACCCTACAGCTGGATCAGACCAATGGTTGAAGAAATGGAAGACAAGCAAGGATGTTGAACCATCAAAAGGTTCTAAATCAAAAGAATCAAAGTTAAGCTCATCCAAAGGCACCAAGCTCAGTCAAAATCATCTAGTAAGTCTACACAAGCAGAGGAATCAGTGTTTGAGACTGCAGCCACTGAGATGCCACAGAATCAAGGAGGTGATTTAGGTAACACTAATGATCAACCCAATGTCGATGCAACTTTAAGGGATGACTGGTTCAAGAAACCCGAGAGACCTCTGACTCTAGATTCAGATTGGAATGCTAAAAAACAATTGATTTCATACCACCTCATACTTGGATCAGCAAAATTGCCAAAGCAGAAAAACCTCCTCTCACTTTCGACGAGCTGATGAGCACTCCCATCGATTTCTCAGCCTATGTCATGAATAATCTAAAGATTGAGAATCTGACATAAGAACACCTTGTTGGACCAGCTTTTAATCTACTCAAAGGGACATGTAAAAGTCGAGTGGAATTCGAGTATCACTTCAAAGAATGTTATAAAGCTGTCACTGATCGACTTGAGTAGAATAACCCGGAAGGACATGAATATCCATTTGACCTTAGCAAGCCTCTACCATTGATTGAAGATCGAGGTCGTCAAGTAGTTCTTGTTAACTACTTTATCAACAACAACCTCGAGTATCTGAAAGGTGGAAGCTCAAGCATGAAGTATACGACTTCTACAACAAAAACAAAGGCTACTAAGTATGATGATATTCAAGGCATTAAAGACATGGTTCCATCGTTATGGAGTCCAGTGAAGGTAGCTTATGATAAATATGTTATCTGGGGAATCACACACTGGGGTCCTAAATGACAACGGTTCTATAGATATGTAAGCAACAAGAAGTCTAAGCATGATGTGTTCTCCACAAAAAGAATCATTGTAGTAACACATGTTAAAGTTATGAGGTGGTATGATTACGGGTATCTGGAGGAGATTGAAGTTCGAAGAGAAGATCGGCAGCTCTACAAGTTTAGGGAAGGTAACTTCCCACGACTTAATTTGCGTGACATTAAGGATATGTTGCTTATCTTAGTTCAGAAGAAGCTCTCCAATCTAGAAAGAGATGTCATTTTTGACTTGAATGTGGCATTGCGGATGTTTACCAGACGTGTTGTCATTCTTAAGCGGGTAGAAGACCTTCAACTGGCAGTCAAAAGCTATCAGAAGAAGCTTAATATCACCAAGCCTAAGATGTTCAGGTCCGACACCTCCAACATGACCCCATACACAGCATACAACAATCCTCAAGGAATCGTCTATCTAGACAAGCTTAAAAGAAACAGGTTGATGTGCTCGGATGAACTCTACAAGTTCTGTGATGGCACACTCATATCTGTTCGAAGTGTTCTTCATGATATTGCTTCCAGACTGAGGATTGATTACTTGCCAAAAAGAAATTAGAGTAAATTAGACAGGAGAAGGTCTCGCATCATGATCAAGGTGATTGATCAGCAGCTCTTTGAAAGAAGGTTAATGAGGAACTTGGAGAAATTTATTAGTGGGAGAGAATACAGAGAAGACTTCAGGCTGCTTGAACGGATAATATGACTTTGTCATATTTTGTCCTACTCCATTTCAGGTCATTCTCTCGTAATTACAAATCTTGTGAATATGTAAATAAGTAGTGTTAGACTAGAAATATTCATATATAGTGTTTGAGTACATATTTTCAAGAATTTCTTAGTAAATTCTAAAAAAATCAAATTAACATACTCAAACACCATATAAGTCCCTCATAATATAAGGGGGAGCATCAAAATGTTCCAATAATAGACTTAATATATATAATTAGGACATTGTTCTCTCTAAATAATTTTCTTACATATTTGAATCAATTGATATCTAAAATATCAAGAGATTTAACATTTTTGATAAGGGAAGAAAATGTGATTAAAATATATATAACTTGTATAATGTGATCTTAAAGACTCATATGTGAACTCCATCCTCGTATGTGTTAAACATTTTCGGTTATCAGTGCACATATGCATGGGGAGCATTTATGAAAAGTAAAACCATCGAGGTACTAAATGTTTTGATTTATATCAAAGTACATTGATTGATGTTTTCAAATGGTTTTAAGGCTGTGAACAATACCAAAAGACAAACCTTGTATGTAATTACTTGGAGTTATAAGGTGGTTAGGTATAGGTGTTCGTTCCTACAATCCAGCCAGAACCAGAAGGATCTACCCAGGGACATTTCATTAGATAGAATATAAGTCCTTAGATATGATAAAAAGGAGAAAAGGTGAGAAAAAGGAATAGTGCCGAATGAGATGGAGCTAGTACTGGAACAAACCAAACAAGGTACTAGTCATGAAGTCTCGGTAAGCACTAAAGGGGTTAAAGAATGAAAAAAAAGTTAAGATAAAGGGTGAAAAGAAAGAAACCCTCCTTACACTTAGGCAGAAACTGAGTCAATACATATGCTATAAGAAAGACTAAGCTGTTGTCTGGTATTGAAGATAGTCATCATGCACCCAGTGATGCAATGCACAACCCTCCCTAGCCACTCAAGGTCTCTTAAAAGACTCTTGTTTCATTTCTCATGGAGATTACATGCATTTCTATCGACTTTCTCACTCCGAGTTAGTTTGTATTGAAAAGGTGACAGTCTGCTCCAGCCTCCGATTACTAAAAACCAAATGTTCACTATTGTGTCTAGAGATAAAAGAGATCATCCATAAATCTCGCTAGGACACTATTCAATTATATTTATTGCTCACATAGTGTGAAAACGATTAATAACTTAAGAGTCCTACGCATTATCCTTGTGATATTTCCATAACATCAGAGTGATACTAAAGTATTCACAATGACGATGGAAATCCTTCCAGAGTCAACATCAAACAAGCTCTACGGTAGGTGACTTATGAGATCCTATATGGATCAAACTTATGACACTGGATATTGATTCGGTCCAGCTTATGAATTGACGGATGAATTTTGAAAAAGATAAAACTGTTGGTATGTATAAAAACCGTTTGTTTCTTAACACACCGACTGATTTTACTAAATCAATTTTCAATCTTATGTCCATGGGAAGCCTTACAAGGGTATCTGGACATAGGAAAGCTGAACATAAATTGACGACTTAATCGGGAAGATAGTAACTCACCGGTTCACTCTTACCATGTTGTCTGCTTTGAGACGCTCCAGTAATGAGAATGGCTAGTACAACTGCAAAACCCTGTTAAGGAGATTCTTCGGAATTATACTTGATTACAGACAGTATTTATACCAAGGATGTCAAGATCGCGAGTAAACTCGTAAGATCGTATGATCTTATGTGTTTACTAGCTAAGATCGTGTAAGATCGGCATAGGATCGCATCTAGGGTGGGATCGTATGTAAGATTGTGGGATCGCACGTAAACTCGTAAGATCGTCATGCTATCCGAGTTCACCTATTTCTATTTTTTTCATTTTTTCTATCTTTTATGTCTATCTCACTTGCTTAGGCCTAAAAACAAATAAGCTTTACTAATGTCTAATAAGTCAACCATTGATGTTTCATTTTCTAAACCTTATTATAATTTATACCTAGGCGGTGTTTGTTTCTGCTTATATGTGGGTTTATGAGCATATATGATTTCGGCTTATATCTCATAAGCCCTAATTTTCTAGCTTATTTTGAGACTTATAGGTTTATATTATTTTATCATATCGTAATAAACTTATATAAGCCACAAGTCTCAAAATAAGCAAGAAAATTGAAACTTATGAAATATAAGCCGAAATCAAAATAATCTTAAAATTTATGTTTTACTTTTACTTTGGTGTTTCAAATTTGATCTTTGACATATTTAAGAGGATATTATATGAATTTATCTTTGATGTTGTGTAGAAATGAAAACAGTTTGACTCGTTTATCCTTTGGTTACAAAACATGACAAATTGGTAGTATCTTACAATCTCGATCTTGTAAAGACAAAAACGATCCCAGGTGGGATCACTATCTTGACAGCATTGATTTATACTGATTAACGGGGAACCGTGGTTGTTACAACCGTATTCGATGAAATGACAAAGCCACTTTCGTCCATATATGTTGTTTATCACTAACCCTTTCATGCAGGTAATTTTGATGGTCGCAACAATTGGATCAAGACAAGTCAAGATTCATAGCCACATGCTCATACTTGATCGACATACATAAAGACATCATGAAAGCTCAAGTAAAAGTTTCAAGACTTTCGCTACTTTGATACCGCACATCCTTCTTGAAGCGAAGAAGTGTTAAAGTTAAAGAACATCAAGAAAGATGTTTTATTCAAGCTTTCAATCTCAAGAAAAGTATGAGCATGTCGGTCTAAAAGTCACAAGTACACAAGATGGCAAAAATATCACAAAATGATGATAAGAGATAATGCTTGGTTAATGATCTCAAAGAAGTTCAAGTTCACATACAAGTCAAGCTTTAAGAGAACAAGCTCAAGCCTAAAAGTCAAAGATCACTACAACATATCACAAGATAATGATTGAAGTTTAAAGACTACGAGCTTAAGACTGAAGACAAGCATAGTATGCTAGGATTAACTGTTTTGTAAAATGGAGTGACCTCCCTTAGGGGGAGATTGTTAGGAATACAAAAAATATTGGTCACTTCCATAATATCATAAGATGGGCTCGTAGTATAGTTTTTGGAACCTTGATAAGGTAAACAGGTCAAATCCCATGTAAAGCCCACAAGCACCCATAAGCAGCCGGCCTTAGTGAGGTATAAGTACCCTTCTCCAACTCTTGAAGAGGGTTGGTTGTTTGCTTTCCCAATTTCTAATCTAATATTCTCTTTTTCCTTTCTCTCTCGAAAGTGTTCATCCCTTCCACTCTCTCTCTCTCTAGTTCTTTGTTTATTTCTTTATGAGATGAGATAACACATATATTCTACATAGAAAAGCAACCTATTCTCATGCCATAATCCTTTCGAGTCTTTCGCTCTTGTTGAGCGGTAAGAGGATACATGACACGATCGCATAAGACATAACGATCGTTTGATAACTCGGGACTCTCGGACATGACATATTTAAATAATCGAGTTAATAACATACCGTATGGTAGAATTAACCGAGGCTGTTTGGTGACAAAGTCCCTTCATTTTGCAATAAAGTATGCAAGATTATATCGCTCGAACCTAGCGATATAATAAAGCATGTGACATAGACACGCCCGGACATGATCCCGGTTACCCCCAAGACAAAAGACATTTTCCTGAAATATTTCGACCTAAGTTTTCATTATTGACATGATTTCATGAGTTAAAATCTAGGTTTCCTCAACATCAATGACTTTATCATGACGAATACGAGTGACAGGACCCTCCCGTTCCTCTTGAACATAGTTTTTAATTTCATTGGAGCAAGGTGGGTCAGTTTGATAAGGACCACTCGTAGGGACACTATATTGCAAGTCGTCAAGTGACCACTTGTTAGAAAAAGAACATGTACCATTATAGGGAATACCAAGAATTTGACCAGATTCTTCGATTGTATAAGAGAATAATTGTTTTTGGATGACAAACTCAATTAACATTTGACCTTCGAGACTATAGTTGACGCGGTATTGACTATAGAATTAAAGAATGAAACGAGGAATAATTTGTTCATTAATATCAAGAAGACAATCAAACCTAGTATGCCCAAACATGGATCTAACATAGACCATGTCATCAAAATCTGAATAAACTACCCGACCCTCTTGAATACAACAACTTTCAAGATTATGAAGCATCTCTTTTAAAGGTGAGGTATATTCATGTGAAATTTTCTGAATGTAGCTTTTTGTGTTTTGGTGATCCTCGGCAGTTTTACGAGGCATTGTTACCTACCAAAAAATTAGTACCATATTTTATTATTATGAACTCGTAATGTTAACAAGAATTTGTGCCTAGTGTGTGCCTATATGCAACAAATGTGGAGTTGCGGTTAACTTGACTCAAATAAAAACCTATGAGTTAACCCAAACACTCCTTAATTCAATTTTGCTCATCCAAAAATGTCAAAAATATTCATTGATTAAATATTCCGAATGATGTTCATGAGATCATTATGCATGAATGCAAAAACGTCTTTAGAGTGTATTAACAATGCATTAAAACATTTTTATGGTGTTCCTAACGTGAGTAATTTCCAAAGAAAATTAGGGTTTTTGTTCATATCAAATTTTTTGACAAACACTCTCAATTATGCAAATCCTATGTCTACGGGAAGTATATTAGTTATACATTGTGTTATTATAGTCCTAATTGCATATAATTAAAACTATTGAAAAATCCCTAATTTTGATTTTTTGTTCAACATGAACCCTAGACATGAACTGGAAAGAAAATAGAGGAAACGACTTACAATTGATGATCTCTATGATGTTAGGATTGATTATTGGTGTTGATTTGATCTTCAATTTGAGTTTTAATGGTTGATTTTAAGGTTTGGAGGGTTTTGGGTTCGTGTTCGTCAATGGCTGCAGAGAAGGGGGTGTTTGTTTTTAAGTTTAACAAAAATGAGATGACAGACATAAGTCTCGTCTGGTGGCGGTCCTATATTGATATGGGGGACGCCTGATTAAATCAGGGGGCTGCCCTAGATATGGGGTCCGCCTTCAGTAGAGGGTTTTAGACTCGAATTAATTTTGACAAAACATTTACAGAAGGAGTGACGTTTTAATTTGCATTTCGCAAATTAAAAGTGCTTAAAATACTTTGGATGAAGTAATTAAGTTGTTACAACACGGAATGGAACACGAACTAGAATCGAGACTAGAAGAAAAGAAGAACGATTTATGGAATGTGTTCCATCATTCCTAAACCAAGACAAAGATAGTTAAATGATTCACGTTTAAGGGTTTTAGTAAGAATGTCAGTGATATTATAAATGGACGAGACTTTTTTGATAGAGATATGTCCTTTCTGGACATTGTCTCGAAGAAAGTGGTGACGAATTTCTATGTGTTTAGTCCGCGAGTGTTGCATCGGATTTTTGCTAAGGTCAATCACGCCTTTATTGTCGCACATGATTGGGACGTCTTCGAGTCGAATGTCGTAGTCGATAAGAGCTTGTTTCATCCATAGTGCTCGTTGACATGCCTTTTCGACGCTTATGTATTCGGCTTCGGTAGTGGACATAGCAAGGGCGGTTTGTTTCTTCGAGAACCACGATGTTAGACAACATCCTACGAACGTACAAATACCGCTAGTGCTCTTTCACTCCACATAATCTCCCACATGATCAGAGTCGACATATACTACGGTTTCTATGCCGGTCCCCTTAGGATACCATAATCCTAAGTGCATAGTGCCTTTAATGTATCTGAATACATGCTTAACCACTTAAAGATGAGAGGTTTTAGGATCCTCTTGGAAGCGTGCACAAAGTAGACACTAAACATGATATCGGGCCTACTTGCTGTTAGGTAGAGTAAACTACCTACATGCCCCGATACTCGTAATATCACCATACACCACAACCGATATATCTTTGTGAGTTTCAAGTAGTCTTGTAGGACATTGGTGTTGTTCTACAATTGAGTTTTAGAATCTTCTATGCCAAATTTCTTAAGCATTTCTTTAATATATTTAGATTGATTAAAGAATATATCGTCTTCCATTTGTTTTATTTGTAATCTAAGGAAAAAGTTAAGTTCACCTATCATGCTCATCTCAAACTCATCATGCATGATTTTGGCAAATTCGTCACACATGTATTGAAAAGTCAAACTGAATATAATGTCGTCGACATATATTTGAACGATGATGAGATTTGAACTTTTCTTCTTTGTAAAAAGTGTGTTATCTACCATTCTCATATTATATTCATGTTTAATAAAGAAAATCATTTAGTCTATCATATCAAGCTTTAGGAGCTTGTTTAAGACCATATATATCTTTCTTGAGTTTATAAACATGATCCCGTTTTTCAAACTCATGAATCATTGAGGTTCTATGCCACGTAGACCACCTCATTTGTATAAAATCTGTTCAGGAATGCACTTTTTACGTCCATTTGGAATAACTTAAATCTAAACGCACAAGCATAAGCTAATAAGATCCTAATGGACTCTAACCTTGCATCTAAGGCGCAAGTTTCATCATAATCGACGCCTTCTTGTTGATTATAACCTTTGGCGACTAACCTAGCCTTATTTCGAGAAACAACACCGTTCTCGTCTAGCTTATTTCTATACACCCACTTAGTTCCTATGCTTGTCATATTCTTAGGTTATGGTACTAACTCCTAAACATCGTTTGCAATGAATTGATTTAATTCTTCTTGCATAGCGATTATCCAACTTTCATCCTTTAAGGCTTCATTCACATTCTTAGGTTATATAGTAGATATAAAACAAAATAAGTTACTTTGGTTTTGGGCTTGAGACCTAAGGGTTCTTTGGTTAAGATTTCCTATGACATTTTCTAATGGATGGTTCCTAGATTCCTTAATATTGACTACATCGTCAATTTCTAAAGTTTCATCATCAATGTCATTTTCTAAGTTCTTCTTTTCGATAACCTTAATTGCTTCTTCTTCATCCAAGTCATCATCCACCAAGGGTGATGTATTAGAGGGTGGAGGAGTTTCATCGAATATCACATTGAGTGATTCTTTGATTTTTCATGGTGTGTTTGTTTAGGATGATGTATGCTTTACGATTTTTGGAGTAACCTAGAAAGACACCTTTGTATGACTTTGGGTCAAACGTAGTAAGGTAGTCTTGGTTGTTTAAAATGAAGCACTTTCTTCCAAACACTTTAAAATATTCAAGAGTAGTTTCCTTTCTCTGAAGAGTTCATAAGGTGTTTTACCTAAGATGGATCTAATTAGGATTCGGTTGAGGATGTATGTTAAAGTATCTACGGTGTTACACTAAAAATTTTATGGTAACGATTGTTCATTCAAAATAGTTCCACTCATTTATTGTAGTTTCCTATTTTTCCTTTCAACCACGCCATTTGATTGTGGTGTGCGTGGAGCTGAGAAGTTATGTGTAATACCCTTGGCATTACAAAACTCTCCAAATTGCACTTCATTATCAAATTCCCTATGTGGTCCATCCTAATTGACAGTATTTGACATCCTAATTGGTTTTTTATTTTTCTACTAAATAATTTGAATTGATCGAAGGCTTCATTTTTAGTTTTAAGGAATCTTGTCCAAGTGTACCTAGAATAGTCGTCTACTATTACTAAGGTGTAGAGGTTTCCTCCGTAACTCCGTATGGCAGATGGACCGAAGAGATCCATATGGAGAAGTTCTAAGCATCTAGTCGTTTAGACTATATTCTTAGCTTTGTAACTAACGTGTGCTTGTTTTCCAATTATACAAGCATCACAAAAGTGTTGATCAAACTTAAGCTTAGGTAAATTTCTAACTAGTTCCTTAGATGCCAACGATTAAATTAAACGCATATTTTCATGACCTAATCTCCTATGCCACAAAGTGGAGTTTTCTGCAATCGTTGTAAGACAAACTTTGTCTTTAGGCTACTTTCCTAATTTCGTCACATACAAGCCGTTTTTCCTAATACCTTTACCTATGACTTTTTTATCCTTAGTAATTTTACTATCATGTTCAGAGAATATTACTTTACACTTATTATCCAATATTTAACCTACACTTAGCAAGTTAAATCTTAAATTATTTACATGCTCTACATTATCTATGTTAAGAGAGTCATTAGAAATCATACCTTTGCCAATGATGTTACCACGAAGATTACTACCAAAGATAACATTACCTCCGTTGTATGCCTTGTAGGTTGAGAAAAGCTTTCGGTTGCCCGTCATGTGTTTAGAGCATCCGCTATCTTTTATCCACTCGTCGGGTTCCAAGTTGAATCCAAGACATATATATTTATATAAGACAACAACTCAAACATTTGGTCCCTAATATCTCATGGGTCTAAAGTTGTTAGTGCCAAACATCCCTTGCATTTGTTGCATTTGATTGGGATGTGGAAATGGATGACACATTCCCCATGGCATGTCACTTTGAGGTTGGAAGTTGTTCCAAGTTACAGGAAATCCATGAGGTCGGTTTTGTCGACCAACATTTCTTTTTGGTTGTGGTGTCTTAGAACAAGGATAAGAATTATTGACTCTTTTAGGAGGTGAAGTCTTTGACCTATAGTTTGGTTTAGAAAATCCAACTCCAGGTTTTCACAAAGGTTTATAAAATCGTTTAACCTCATCATCCCTTGCAACGAGAATTTTAACATTGTTTACCATTATATGTTTTGGTCTAGGACCCAAAATGAATTTTTGAAAAGAAACAGATTTTTTAGTTTTTGGTGAACAGACAGGCGGTCCCTTAATTGCTTCAGGGGCCGTTTGTGCTTTATGGGGGCCGCCATCAGAGATTTGGGGGCCGCCACCAGAAGACGTATTATTCTGTGATTTTACAAATTTTATTTCTTTAGTCCCACTAGTTGATGCTTCAAATGAGTTAAACCCTAAACTCAATTTATCTCCGAAGAGTTTTTGATTGCTTAACATTTCATTTACACAATGTGTGCTCTTTTCAAATTTAGTTAGCTTAAGAGCTTCCTCTTTAAGTTTTTCATTATCGATTTTAAGTATTTGATACTTTGTACATTTGAGATCAACTCCCTTGTTTTTCTCGAGTATAGACAACTTTTCCTTTAACTCACTAAGTTTATTTTCTAAACTACTTCTAGTGGCGTTTAAGTGTTTGTTCTTTGTGATTATTTTTTAGACTCATCTTGCATAGTTTATCATATTCGCTATCTAAAATAAAATCATCTATTGATGAATTTTCGTCACTAAAGTAAGAGGATTCGGAACGTACCTCAATAGATGCTTGAGTCATGAGACATGTTTCGTCTTTAGCCTTTTCATCATCTTCCTCACCGCTATCACTCCAAGAACCTCCGATGAATGCTCTTTGGTTCTTGTCTTTCGGTGGTTTTGGAGATTCTCCAATGAGATAATTTAGATCTCCGCATCAAAAACACTTTCTATCACTTTTTCAGTTCTTATCGTCTCGGATTTTTCGGAAAGTCTTTTTGTCATTCCTAGGTTGTCTTACAAACCTACCTCTTCTCTTGAAGAACTTCTTGAAGTCTCTAACCGTCATGGCGTACTCTTCGTCATCACTTCCGGAAGTCGAACAATCTTCATCACTAGATTCCTTCTTAGCCTTTAAAGCAAGAGATTTTCTTTCTCCTTTAGCTTTGACTATTTCGGAATCTTTCTTGATGATCAGCTCGTGAACTTTAAGGTTCCCAATGAGTTCATCAAGTGATATTTGTAACATCCGGCAATTTTCGGAAATTTTAAATGACTATTTTACCCTTTGACTTTTTGGGTCTGACTTGACTTTTTGACTTTTGGTCTTTTATTGTCACATAAAAGTAATTACAGCGTAACCGGTAAAATTTTCGGAACATATTTTGAATAATAAATCATATTTATAACACCCTGTGTTTTAGGGTTATTGACGTCGTCAATAAATTCACAATGTATCTTTTATATTGTAGGCGTTTGCTTTTAAATCGTAAACGTTAAGCTAAATCGCGTAGGCTAAAAATTATCGTTCAATGTAAACGGGCATCAAACAATTAAATGTTTACATCAAGCAAGTGTTAAGTAATTATTTTGAGGATAATTATTAACTTTGTTCATTTTATTTCACTTTGTTTTTCAAAAAGGATAACCTCATCTAGTTTGGTTTTTGGATTTTTTTCAATAGGTTGAAAATCAGGTTAGTAAAATAACATGCAAAGATCAAGATCTTTTGATTTAACTATGTTTCGAATCTATTTTTCCAATAAATAAAACTATCACTTTCAAAGAGTGGTGGCCTTTTGCATGGATTGCCCTTCTAGATATTTGTTCAAAATCCAATAGATCGATTTAAGGCTTTAATTTATAATATATTATATAATGTTAAGTGACCTTGGTTTTGTTATCAATTGTGGGAAACTAGAAGAGGGGGGGGGGGGGGGGGGGACGGGGGTGAATAGTTTACCGGTTAATTGGCATTTTAAAATTTTACTTCTAAAATTGTTAGATTCGAGTATATGTTCAATCAATCAACAATATGAACCAATCAAGATAACTATCTACTTGTAATAACAATACAAACAATAAGTGAGAAACACAAACATATAAGAGTAAGGTAAAGATCGATACTAAAAACCATGACACCAAAATTTATAGTGGTTCGGTAGAAGCTCTTTTTCGCCCTCTACTACACTCCCTGAGTATGACTCGAGATTATTCACTATGTTCAACAGTCCCCTTTAGGCTGAGAAAACCGTTTACACGTCGTTTACGTTATTTTTCGACACTAAGCTAGATGTCGAGTCCTAATCTTAGCTAGAACCAATCTACCACTTCACAAACACTACCCAATCACAAGATTTACACTATCGGATTTACACACAATCCGATTTACACAATCACACAAGATAATCAAAATAGAGATTTGGATCCTAGAAGAAGAGAAGAGAAATCACTATCGTTTCTTGGCGAATATGAGTGTTCTTCTCTTGCACTTGATAGAAGAATGAAGAAGATGAGAATTGACCACTTAAAACAAGATTAGACAATGTAGTGTCAAGAGGATTTAGTGAGAGTAAAAGGTTTTTAGAGAGAGAAAGATAACTGAAAAATTCGTGCAAAGAGGTGTGTTTTTCTGCTGAGAATAGTGCAGTATTTATAGCCAGGAGATCCCAACGTCTCCTGATGACGGTCCCGACGGTCCCAGATATATATTTTTTTACATTGTGTGATTTTTGTCGGAACACAATAATTTTGAAACGGAGCTAAGGAATATACTTTAACTTGAAGATTATGTGACTGAGATATACATGGTAAATGACAAAAATAAGTACAATGACAAGATCATAAAAATGTCAAAGTTGATATGGTACCATGCATGATTGATCAATAAACAACAAATACTTTTTATCTTGAATCTACTACTTTTATCTGATGTTGTGATAATTATATCCACAATAACTCAACCTTTAATTTGAGTTATGCTTGATTACGATATGTTAAAATATACATAAATGAGGTAATAAAATAACTACGTAAACGAAATGATAAAAATAAAAATATAATGTGAGGTAAACAAAATACATTACGTAACGTTTCATGTTTTTTGTATGCATGAAAGTTAAATAATTTCAGAATAGTAAGTAAAGATACAAATTGTAGTTTTGTGACATTTCAAATGATATCTAAACGTGGACTAAAAGATGTAATAAATTCAAATCACCTACTCCCTGGTGATATGAGCAAGAAAGCATCCAATTCCTTGCGCATAACGCCACCTTCTTCAACCGATTGCCGAACCACGATACCAAGTTCAGCTGCCTTCTTTCTTACCCGACACCCTTCTTCCGACCCCATCAACCGTCTAATCACTTCTGCAACTTTTGTTGATGTAACCTTCTCACCTCGATGTGCCCACTCCCTCGCATATATCCCCGTTCCAAGAACCTCGGTTACCAACATAGCATTCCTCGGTTGATCTGAATGCATAGGCCATGCAGCTATTGGTACTCCCATACTAATCCCCTCCGTACACGAATTCCATCCACAATGACTCATAAACCCACCGGTTGACGAGTGACCTAATATCTCGAGCTGTGGCGCCCAACCTCTCACCACCACCCCAAAGCCGAGCCTCTCCACCCGCTCCTCGTACCCTTCTGGTAACTCGACTTTTCGTACATCTTCACTGTCAAAAATATCTGCTCGATCAGCTTCCCTCACTACCCATATAAAAACTTTTGAGCAATTCTTCCAGTCGTTAGAATCTTCTTTTGCCTCATAATCTGTTAATGAAACTGTGGTACCAAATGACACATAAATAACCGAATCCGGTTCTTGTTTATCTAGCCAACTTAACAACTTATTTGCTTCAGGGCACGTGTTCTTACGATCGGATATGGTAACAGGGTTAAATGGACCAATAGCCCAATTATTCGTAGTACCCGATGTGACATCTTCATGTTTAAGTAACTCTAAGTACTTCTCTTCTAACACTTTGCTAGTATCGTAAAGTGTTCCCGAACTTATAATCTTCTTAAAGGACGAGTCTTCAGATACGATTAACTCAAAAAACTCATTAGTAAAACACCCTTCCAGAGAAGGAAGTTTAGCAAACAATAATTCGGTCTCCTCATCTAGTTTTAAAGTTCGAGTTTCCTCCCAATGGAACCAAAAAGCCGTAAAAGCCGAACAGCTTTGGAACATATAAGCCTCAGCATTAGGGACAGAAACAAAGTCTTGAACAATAGAGCTCATTAAATAATCATGAATGATCACAACTCGTTTTGCTGTTATTGATAGATTTTGTATTAGTTTTGTGAAGGGTTCGCGTAGATGCATTATGGCTTTAAATGAGGGCAAGAAATGATTAGGGAAGCGAATGGTGGCGTTTGGGTCAGGTGGAGGGTTATGGAAAGATGGTATTGGATAATCGTGGAAGTGGATGTTGGAGATCATGAGTGGGTCCCACCCGTGGACGCGAAGCTTGGCTTGGCGGGTGTGACTAGTGGCACACACGAAGGGGAGGGAGGCTGTAGGCTGAGATGAGGCGCGAGAGGTGTAGGAGCTGGTTGAGATGGCCTTGTGCTATGAAAGGAACCATTACAACACATACTTCTGACTGCCTTTGATCCATTATAATGTTCTTGTGTTTCTTATTTTCTGGTATGATGATTTTGATGTGTCTTCTTGGGCTATAAATATATAGATGATGAGTGATTGCATTTTGTGTGGGATTAATCGATTTTAGTGTTGTCCATGAGACAATGACGAAGTATGGCTAAAAGTTAAGAAGCATCAAACTGCCGTACTAATATAATTTCGGTTTGGATGATAATGAAATAATATTTATTAGGTTGTGATTAAAGATTTTAATAAATGATTGTTTGTTTTTATTCAAAGAAGCAATTTTTTTTTCACTTTTGTTTACAAACGAGAAAAGGAAATTAACTAAGCGTGTTTGTTTTTTTTTCTTTTACAAACAACCATGACTACGACTTAGTAGCTCCTGTCACACAATCTCACCGTGGCAACTCTGCAAAAAATGGGAATGATTGACTAAAGAACAACTTGAGTTGTATGAACGCCAACAACAAAACCTTGTTAGTACGGTGTGTAACTCTTTTCTTTATGATTACCTTTTGCGAAAACGGCGTGTAATCAAAATGTTATGAGTTTAAAATAATCTTTATATAGTATACAAGATAATAGAATCCAAGTGTGGATTGGATCATGCATCTAGGAGCTGAGATCTTAAGTTTAATCATAATATGATTTTTGATAACTCCTGAGTACACCTGACATCAAGTGGGAGCACTATGTTTTTCCTTAAAATTCATATTTGTTTAACATATTGAAGGTATCATTCCATCTAAGATAGATATTAATCCTTGAGGTTGGAATGAAACTTTACTTGGGAATTTAGGAAACAAAACAAACGACCTTGGAATAAATGTTTAATGAAATAACATATGCAAAAAGTAAGGTCCAACAACACAATGCAATATATCATTGAAGCAAGTCTTAAATGATATGTTTCACTTGAGATAATTTAATACATGGATGGAAACCTTGTATTTTTAACGAAGGATTCATCATGTGTATCTTATATTGTGTGTGAGACTGGTTGTTACTTTTGCACAAGAGCAAGATGAGCTAACAACAACAATATCTAATTAAGAGTGTTTAGATGACTGATAACAACAATATCTAATTGAGAGTGATTTAGATGATTGTTAAAATAAATGTTTACGAATTATATAAGGCATAGTGTTGTTTGTGTACACATGATGCTAGAGAATAATCAATTTTAGTTATAGTAGGATTTCATTATTTATGAAAAATCTGCTAACTAGGTATGCTCATCTTAGAGCATAGTTGCAATACACATTAAAGAATGAGAATACTTTACATTTTAAGAAACTGTAAAGATGATTGTCTGAGATAAGTATGTGGGTGACTACAAATACCTCATAAAAGGTACTGTCACATTTCCATACTATGATTCTTGCAATAGTATGCAAATATACATACGACACTCATCATAGCGTTCAAATTCTTCACAGATTTGTGAATTTGAAACAAGTATTCGGAAAGTTTACTCAGATAACTATTTAGCTGTCTTGTAAAGGAAAAGTTGAGAATGTTAGATACATTGGACTTCAACTTGCTAATTAGTTTCATGCATATCTGTTTTAGTATTTTGATAATTGGGATGTAAGACAATTTTTACTTTCTGATGAATGAAGATACGTGGTATTTGTTATTCATACATATAATAATTGTTATCCTATATTTGCATGTTTAATCCTTGAGTGATTATATCATTCTAAATATGTCCATTGTCGGTTAACAGTATGGGAATATTGTTACAAAAGACAAATGTGAGTGTTGGTTATATTCTTTGAATATATGGATGGTTCCCGCCAAACTCATATGTTATTCACAAGGGATGCATATTGGACTCCCCAACCTTTGAATATTTACTTTTGGATCCTTTGTCATGAGTAAAATATCGAAAAATGGTTAGTTAAGTCATCCTTAGACTTGAGAATACAAACAAGTTCTGGTATGTGTGGATATCACTTTTTAATTCTAAGTCAAACGCTAACCTGAAAATGGTAGTTATAAAGGCTATTATTGGAAGTGATGTGAAGCAGCATTCACAACACTTGTATTCAACAAAGAATTTGTTCCTCCACTTGATGTGCAGTTTGATACCATTGGCGCCTCTCCAGAATTAATCAGATAACTGTGTGGCCGTACCCAAAGGATAATGCAAGATGATTCTTGATTACATTTGGTATATATGTATTAAGTTCTAGAACGAGAATCTAAATGGTTAAACTATATGAAATGAGTTATGATCCATATCCATGGTTTAAGTATCTGAACAAAGGGATGATTATAGCAAAAGATACATAACCATGCTACTGAGATTATTTTTGAAACTTGATCTCAGACATTTCTAGTTTTAACAACGAATGTGAGTGTTGCTAGACGTTTCCGTCGTTAGTATATGGGTTGTATGCTACTCCAACTCCCAAGTGGGAGTTGCTGGATTATGGTTACGCACCTATACGACTAGAAATGTGTGAGCCTATTGGGGGTACACACATTAAGACACGAATAGTACGTTTATTATGTATTTGATATATATATAACTCGTTTATATTTATTAAATATATAATATGTTTCACAAAATATATTTAAACTGTCGTTAGTTTCCGTTAGACGCTTAACTAACTTTATATATCCGTTAAATAAAAAAGGGAAGGGCTTAAATGGTCGAAATGGAAACTCTTGTCCTCCTCCTAATAGTGGCAGATTTTAGAGGATTCTAGAAAGGGATTTGTGTAAAAATTATAATGATAATGATGAGTGTTTAGGATAAGATGGAAGAGTTGTGATAAGCTAAAAGTCTTGAAGATTATCTTCAAGGTTTTAGAGTTATCCACAACTAAGGTTGAGGTGCTATATAAACACCCCATACCTCTTCTCATTCGACTTGTCCCACAAAAAATGCACACGACACAATTGCTAACCAAAAGCCAAAAGTCAATTTTGCTTCTCCTTTTATTCAACCAATCGGCAGAAAGATTAAACCCATAAAGGGTGTTTCATACGATGCATTACACATGCATGATAATAATTTCATGCATGTTAATATCTAATGCCTATTTATCTCTTTTCTTTGGGATACTGTTCGAGTCATAAACCCTTCTAGGGTTCGACCGAATTTAAACCAAGACCACCAAAACCTTAGTTGTTTTCGTGGTGTTTATTCGTGAAGTTACGACTAGCATCGTGACGTATTCGTTTGACGTGTTGTGTGAGCAACCGTAAAGGTGGTAATTTAACCACTTATGTTTCATTACATTTGTTGTTGACTTCAATGGTTAGTTTTCTTGTTTACCTTTTGTTTATTTATTGTGTGTTAACTATATGAACCTTACTTGATCCATATCCGCTGCATACTCGTGGTTGTTAATGGTTAACAGTTATTATCAAATTCCCACATTATATACATATTCTTGGCGATAAGGGGAAAATAATAAACTCGTACCATGTCAAAGATAAAAACATCTCCCTATCTTCTATGCCTTGTTTAGTAGGAACAAAAAAAGTGTCAGCATGGCCATTGCTTGAATGCAAGTAATGTATTGCTTTCACTTATTTATCATATATACTATTACTAATCACTAATGGTTTTTTTATATCTGTTCTAATTTTTTTATTTTGTGTAGATTAGAAGCTCATCATGCAGACCATAAACAAAAAGAAGAGGATAAGGACGCTGAGATAGTCGAACGGTTAGTTAAAGATGACGAGATTGAATTTAATAGCAGTATAAATGATGAATCTCACCTACTTAATCTTCCGTTCCATATTTTGGAGATGATTATGAAGTTTTGTGTTGGTGTCGAGTACCTCAAGTTCCGAGCTACATGCAAATGTTGTCATTTAGCAGCACCTTTAGTACAATGGATAAATCCAATGTTTGGTGACAGGTACTATATAAAAACTCCTAAACAATTTTTTTCTGATATACGAATGTATGATTCCAAGCATGGATGGTTGTTGATGCATGTACAAGAGGGATCCCTGTATGTAGAACTCGGACCCCCGGTGTTCTATAACCCCTTCACAAGTGATATATGTGAGCTTCCAACGGTGCCTTTCTTAGAAAGCCTTTCTTTCTCAGCTCCACCTACTTCTCCCGATTGTATAGTTGTTGGATTTACAGCATA
>BQNB010022794.1:0-25664 GCA_026074375.1 Tanacetum coccineum | reverse complement strand
GTTTCGTCTTTAGCCTTTTCATCATCTTCTTCACCGCAGTCACACCAAGAACCTCCGACGAATGCTCTGTGGTTCTTGTCTTTCGGTAGTTTTGGACATTCTCCAATAAGATGATTTAGATCACCGCATCTAAAACAATTCCTATCACTTTTGCCATTCTTGTCGTCTCGGCTTCTTTGGAACGTCTTTTTTGTCGTTCCGCGGTTGTTATATGAATCTACCTCTTCTCTTGAAGAACTTCTTGAAGTCTTTACATGCCATGGCGTATTCTTCGTCTTCACTTTCGGAAGTAGAACACTCCTCATCACTAGATTCCTTCTTAGCCTTTAAAGCAAGAGATTTTCTTTCTCCTTTAGCTTTGACTATTTCGGAATCTTTCTTGATGATCAGCTCGTGAACTTTGAGGTTCCCAACGAGTTCATCAAGTGATAGTTGTAACATCTGGCAATTTTCGGAAATTTTAAATGACTATTTTACACTTTGACTTTTTGGGTCTGACTTGACTTTTTGACTTTTGGTCTTTTATTGTCACATAAAAGTGATTACCGCGTAACCGGTAAAATTTTCGGAACATATTTATTATTACATCTCTCATGTGCAAGTTATTTTTAACTTATTTGACTTGAAAACGAAAAAGATATATGTTATTCCTAAGTTGACTTACAAAAAACGACACTAAATCACGTTTTCACGACTCGGTCTCTAAAACAATTTGATGTAAAACGACATTCCGGACAACTTTTTAGTTTTGCCCGAGACCCGGAAACAAGCAGAAAATGACCTAAATACCCTCGCAAGATTTTAGAATCAAGAACAACGCGTACCGACAGGAAAATAATTAAATAATATTTAATTAACAATTTTTATTAAATAAAAATATTTAATAAATTAGGTATCAATTTATTTAGTAAGGTTTGTTAAAGACGCAAATATTCGAGTAAAAGATCATTTTACGGACAAAGTTTATCAGCAATATACAAATAAATAATAAATGTTTTAAATGAATTTTATAAAATGTTTATGAAAATTAGTCGAGTGACTACTCGTTTTTATGGGAAAAATTATTTGGAACGCAATGGCGCAAGTTTCGTGTTATGAATCATTCATTAACTAGTCCAAACGAGTCCCGAACCATTATTTACCAAAATTTACACTTTTGGTCCCTGTGAAATATTTATAAAATTAACCCTCATCTATATTGGACTTGCCACTTTAATTTATAACTTTTAATATATATATATATAAGTTATAATATTTATTTCATTTCATTTTATATACATACACTACACATACATCTCTTTCCTCTCTATTTTCCGGCGCCGGATTCCGGCCACCGTCGCCGTCGTCGGCCGCCACTTTTCCGGCGAGTTTTTCGGCCGAGTCCAAAAATGTTTCTCACCAACCGATCTATCCGATCCCCACCACCATGCGCTTCCACGCGCTGCCACCACCCTCCCATCGTCAACTCCATCATCATCACCCCATCACGCTTCCACCACCACGGCTGCCCCATCTTCGCAGCCACCCCCACCACACCGTTGCTACCACCACGACCCACATAGGGTGCGTGTGGTTTTATTAACAACTAGGGTGCGCTTTGGTTTCGATAAAAGCACCAAGGGTGCGTTGGTTTCTCAGTCACCACAAATGGGTGCGTTTTGGTTTGAAAGTTATACCACAAGGGTGCATTTGGCTGTAACTGCACCAAGAGGGTGCGTTTGGTTTGCTTAAAACCCAAAAAGAGTGTTTGTTTATGTGGCTAACCCCACGTAGGGTGCGTTTGGTTGTTCGTAACAGCACCAAAAGGTGTGTTTCGATCTGGGTTCATCAGCCGAGGGTGCATTTAGTGGTTTTCTCAGCCGCTAGGGTGCGTTGGGTTAACATAAGCACCAAGAGGGTGCATTTGGTTTTGTTATAACAGCTTTAGGGTGCGTTTGTTTCGCTGTTTTACAGCTTAGGATGCGTTTGGTTTAGTAGAAAAACAACTAGGGTGCGTTTGGTTGGTATAGAAATACATAAGGGTGCGTTTGGATCTGGTTCTCAGCCATAGGGTGTGTTTGGTTTTCTTATAAGCACGAATAGGGTGCGTTTGGTTTAGCAGATTGCACCAAGGGGTGCGTTTAGTTTGGCTGTTAACAGCAATAAAGGTGCGTTTGGGTTAGTATAAACCACATAGGGTGTGTTTGTGTTAGCAGAAACACCGTAAGGACGTGTTTGGGTGAGTAGAAAAGCACTAAGGGTGCGTTTGGTTGTGCAGAAACATAATAAGGGTGCGTTTGGTTTAGCGAAACAACATAAGGCGCGTTCGATGGTATAAAGCGAAAAATAAACCATATTACAATATTTAGTAATAAAAACCAGATAATGGTGGTTTAAATGGTTAAATAAATGTAATATTTATTATTTCGTTAGTTTTAAACATAAAATCGGAACTAAATGGTGGTTTAAATGGTTAAATAAATGTGCTATATCATTATTATTATTCCTATTAAATCTCGTTTATATATATATATATATATATATATATATATATATATATAAATAATACATATATATATATATATATAATATATATATATAATATATATATATATATATATAAGGTAACACCCCCAAAATGGGTCGCAGCGGAATAAGGATCCGGGGCATGTTACTTCAAGATCAACAGCACAAGATATATATAAGAACGACACAAAAGTCATTTAAACTGATACATTGGATTTAAATAAAAGATATATTACAAAAGCTTATAGCTTTACTTGTTCTTTGTTTCATATTACAAAAGACAACATAGATTTCCCAAAACATGATACACATAAGTCTTTAACTGTACAATCCCAAAACATAATCCAATGCATCCTTGGCATCTCGTGCCTAATGACCTCCTGAAAACATTGCTTAAAACGTCAACAAAATTGTTGGTGAATTCATAGGTTTATGTAATTAAATTATGCAGGACCGCAAGACTTTCACGAATCGTATCAACAAGCCAACAATCAACAAAAACCAGATTATTGTTTGCAAAGAGCTAAGCTCATGACACCGAAGCCAACTAATTTGCTATTTTAGCATTATTTTGCCGTACAGATGTTGTAACCCGCAACATCCAAGTTCCCGACATGGCTACGTTCGTTCCTAGTGATTACTTATCACCCAGACGGGAGGTTAATCCCAATAGATCTATGTGAGGGGGGGAGGGGTTCATCGCCTCAACATAAGTATTTCACACTACATCTATGCAATTTAACAGTTCATGAATAATGGGGCTCAGGAGGGTTTATATCGCTACTTAGGCACACATAAATCAATATACTGTTCGACACTTGCCGTCCAAGTTAATAAACAAAGCATGTTCCACCCAAATAATAATAATTCCGTAAAACTAAAATGTGGGGCTAAGAACTCCCTTGAGTACAGATAGCTCAAGTTAATCTCAGATAAAACGTCACACAAGACGATACATGCAACCTATTTAAATTAAGGCTGTATTAAGTACTGAGTATTTTAATTAACATCGAATCTTAATCTTATAGTTTGTTACCAAACATACTATCGTTCGGGCTATCATAAAGAAAGAGGTCATGACATGACTAAACGAGGAGTTTAGGAGCACTTTAAATCGTAAATCCCCATCTACTCATCGATACGCCATCCGAAGGCCGCATTATGAAACTCCCCTAGAAATAGCACTTTGGATAACTACTCAAATATTCTATATAGCAATAATCACCGACTAATTCAGTTTATAAAATAGTATTTTTAAAAAGTGAAAACGTTTATAAAATATAACTTTTCGTAAACAGACCTAATCTTGGTCGTTTAAACCCGTTGCTCGCGTTTCTTGACGTCCACGTCCTCGTAGTAAGAAGACGAGCGATCAAAATATTACATTTTAAAGTTTAAAAATCGTGAGAATAAAAAATCACTGTTCACAACAGCTCATTTGTATTGTCGTTTAGGTTTTAATTAGCGTAAACTTGTATTTCCGCGATAACTTATTCTTTTTAAAAACCTCCCGATTTTAGTCTGATTCCCTCCGAGTACGTTCATGGTTATTAGAAAGATTAAAATATCTCACAGAATTTACCACTGAAGAATAGTGATTTTTACGTTCATTAGTTTAGAAATTACTTTTATAAACTTTAGATTACAAAACGTCGTAGTTATTCGTTAATATTCCGTTTAAACGATTCTTGCGTGTACATCTCGTAATCAAAGTATATCTATTTTAGAGGTTTAAAAGTAAAAGTTGCTGTAATGAATAGTAACTTTTTTTTATAAAAAAAAAACATAAAGTTATAAAGTTTTTTAAAGTCGTTAACTCTTTTTTACGTATCTTTTTCGGATATAGATCGGTTTTTCAAGTTTCTTATCATTATGGAATCGTCACGAGGCGTATTATTTTTTATAAAATATCATTACCTACTGTCTAAGATTCGAATTTAGACAGCCCATATGTATTCATGTATGTTTCTTTATAAAAACCTTGTTTTTATGTATGATTAACTTAGTAGTTTATTAGAAAAAACTCTTATAACCATATTTTAACTATGTGGCAACTTATAAGTAATAGTCTAAATCATCCTATCCATATAATTTCATTATAACAAGTTTCACAACCCTTTATCTTTCATTATTTTCACAAGTGAGTTTAAGAAACATTATAAAACCCGAATTACCTTTAAACCATGTTTATACTTAAAACTATAAGGTAACATATTTTGTATATTTACTTTCCATGATATTTTAACATTAGGAGAAAATGAGAATAATGTATAAATTGATAAACCCTCAAAATAAAAATCCATTTATACATTTAAAAAAAGTCATTAGTGGTGATTTTGGCTATATTTTAACAAGTAAACATAAAATCATAAGAAAGAAAAGTATGAAGGATTTAAGAAAACCTTAGTGATGATGTAAGAGATGTGAAATGAGTTCTAAACCCGTGTTTAGATTCAAAAATAAAGCTTCCAAGCTTATAACCCAAGATTAGGTTTTCAAAACCCTAATCTTTCCTTTTTCTTCTTATTACTTGAAAATGATGAACCAATGCTTCCCAACACCTTAGAATACCTTAAGTATGTTGTGTAAAGGGTTGTATGATTTTACAAAATCAAAGTATGGATTTGTTTTTATGGCCAATTGGTGCCGTGGGTTTTGATGAAGAAAAGAGAGAAAGAAAATGTAATTTGGTTAAGTATAGAAGTTGTAAACATTAGCCATGCATGCATGCTTATTTATAGCATAAATATCTTGCTAACTTAACCCTAGTTACTTTCTAACCCTAGTTAAGTTAAGCATGACAAGTTGGAAAAATGTGTAAGACTTACTTTAGTTAATATCTAGATATTATTTACTAAGTGATGACTATTGTTCCAATCCTCAAATTTTCGGCATATTATGTATATATGTGATGTTATATATAATATTTTGAGTATTGGGTATAAACGTGGGTATTTGTTTAGGCGTAGTTAGGTTTTAGAACTTCCGGGTATGCCTAAACGTATTTTATTATGAAACGTAAGAATTTTACGTAGCCAATAAAAATAAAATGAACAAAGTCATTAATTATCCTCATAATAATCATATAACACTTGCTTGATACAAACATTTAATCGTTTAATGCCCGTTTACATTGTATGATCATTTTCAGTTTACGCGATTTAACTTAAAGTTTACGGTTTAAGAGTAAACGCGTAAAACCTTAAAAATAAATTATGAAATACATAATGTCATACAATGACCTAAAATACGAGGTGTTATAGTCTCCCCCCGTTAAACAAGCCTTGTCCTCAAGGCTTATCACACAGCACTTGACGACGGTGCAGTCTTGGTGAAGAGGTGTGGATATTTCTTCTTGAATTGATCTTCACGTTCCCATGTAAATTCAGGACCTCTCTTGGAGTTCCATCTAACCTTGACTAATGATACGGCTTCGCTTCAACCGTTTAACTTCACGATCTTATCTTCTATATTGGTTCCTCGACAAACTGAACTTGTCATCAAAAGTGAAGTCCATCCAACGAACGGCTAAGGGTCGTCGGCATAACACTTCTTTAGTTGACACTGAAATCTGTATATGAACTCTGCTCAGCTCCTCAGGAAGCTCGAGCTTGTATGCAACTCTCCAACCCTTTTTATTACCTTGAAAGGTCCAACAACCGGGATTTATTTCCCTCTTGCGCAAAACGTACAACCCCTTTCCAAGGCGAAACCTTGAGCATCATCACTTTAATCTCCAACCTCAAACTCATCGCTTAAACGCTTCAAATTCAGCTTAGCTCTTTTGTCTATAAATATTTCCAAACAGCAGCTTTGCATCCTTTAGTTTAACTTGAAATGATCTCTCATCGTCTCTTTTGTACTATCCTCTGGACCGGTGAGTTGAACTTCTCCAACCTCAACCAACAAAATAGCGAACGACATTTTCTACGAATAGGCACTCAAAGGGTGCAGCCTTAATGCAATCATGATAATGTTATTTGTACGAAAACTCGACCAATGGCAAATGTTTAACCCAACCACATTTCCAAGTCGATCACACAGCTCTAACATATCTTCAGAGTTTGAATGTTCTCCCTCGCTTTGTCCCCGTCAGTTTTGCGGATGATTATCCGTACTCATATCCTAAACTTGTACCCACAGCTCTACTGAATGACCTCCAGAAATTCGTTGCGAACCTAGATCAGATCACAAATAATTGAGAACCAGTATCCCATGCCTGTTACTTCTTCCTTCAGGTACAATCTCGCTAGTTTCTCCAAAGGTCTTTTCTTTTCATGGGTATATAAGAATGCTGACTTTTGTAGACGGTCAAGATTACCCACATGGTGTCATACCCTTGTATGACCTAGGAAGAGTGTGACAAATCCATCGTGATTTGTTCCACTTCTAAGTTGATTGTATTTCGGTTGTACCAACAAACCCATTGTTCCTCTTATGTCGTCCTTAACCTTGAGCACAAAGGTCCAAGCACTTGCTAACATAGGTGGCGATATCAGCTTTCATATTGGGCCACCAATATAGCTTCTTTACGTCTTGGTACATTTTCTCGGAACCTGGATGGATAGAATACTTCGATTTGTGGGACTCGTGCATGATCACAGTCCGCAAATCGCCATAACAAGGTAACCAACTCCTGCCATTGAGGCATAGGGTTCCATCCATACGAGGTTCCAACTTTTCTGTTCTCATTGCCTCTGGATATTTAGCATTTTCAATCAGCATACCCCCAACATCCTCACTCTTGATATTTTCTGGTTTCCGTGCTTCAGTCTGAGCATTTAAGATTTGCTTAGGAAGATCCAAGCCAATAGTCATGACTAAAGCTCGAACTCTTAACGGTGGTTCCCGTTCTTTCCTGCTCAAAGCATCAGCAACGACATTTGCCTTCCCTGGGTGATAACGAATATCGCAATCGTAATCACTCAGCAACTCTAACCATCGGCGTTGTCTCATGTTCAATTCCTTCTGATTAAGAATATGCTGTAAACTCTTATGATCAGTGAACACTGTACACTTGGTACCATACAGATAGTGTCTCCAAATCTTCAGAGCAAACACTACTGCTCCAAGTTCCAGATCATGAGTAGTATAGTTTTTCTCATGGATCTTTAACTGGCGTGATGCATAAGAAATCACCTTTTCTCTTTGCATCAATACAGCGCCCAAACCCTTCTTCGAAGCATCGCAGTATACGATAAAATCTTCACTTCCTTCGGGTAAATAGCGAATTGGTGCACTACACAACTTCTGCTTCAATAACTGGAACGCTGCCTCTTGTTTATCACCCCACTCAAACTTGACCTTCTTTTGAGTGAGCTTCGTCATTGGTTTGGCAATCTTTGAAAACCCTTCAATGAATCGCCGATAATACCCAGCAAGACCTAAAAACTGACGAATCTCCGTTGGTGTCTTAGGAGATGCCCAATCTTTAACGGATTCGATCTTTGCCGGATCTACGAATGCCTTTATTATCAATCACTGACCGAGGAACTGTACTTTGGGGAAGCAAAATTCACAACTTTGGAAAATTTTGCATACGAACCTCCTCTTTCTTCAACCACATCCAGTAATTATCTTCAGTGCGCTTCATATAATTATATATTGAATATATAAATGAAGATAAGATTGAAAGCATAATCTTCATTATGAAAGAATATCAAATAGTAATTAGAAAAAAATAGTCAAAGAGCAAAATTCATATTAATAAAATAAAAGTTGTAGAATATCTAATATAAAAAGGACGAGCTCTTGCTTGCTCTTGGAATAATCAAAATATTCCGTCAATAAAGACACTTACGAATTTTCCAGATAAGGTTTGCACACTCGTTCATGAGGGCCATAAACACAGCAGGTGCATTGGTCAAACCAAACGGCATGACTTGAATTCGTAATGTCCATGGATCGATCTAGGGCAGTCTTCGAGATGTCTTCTTCTCGAGACCTTCAATTGGTGTACCAGACCTAGGTCGTTTTTGAGTAAACACTCGAAATACCCATTAACCCTTCACTAATCACCCCGCAATTATACTAGGAGCCTTGAAAGTTGGTCGACATAAGTCATCAATTATCTAGTGGATAAAACGTTCTTCAACCGTTAGTTGTTTAGTTCCCGATAATCTATGCACATCCGTAACGATCCATCTTTCTTCTTGACGAATAGAACTGGAGCTCCCCCCATAGGGGTTTGACCTGAACTAGTCCTTATAAAGCCTTGTCGGAAAGCTCCCTTTGTAGGTGATATCGCAATTTCTTTTCATTTCTGATGGGCCAATCGATAAGGTGCCCGTGCTACAGGTGCAGCACATGTAACGATTAAAGATCGAATATGAAATTCCACATTGCTGGTAGGGTAGGAAGGCCTGGCAAAGTCCTCGTAAATACTTCTGAAATTTTTGACGATCGGTACATCCTGAAGTTGCTTCTTCTTCGATTGGTCTCCAGTTTCCTTGACGGTAACATGTGCCAAAAAGACGTGACATCCTTGTAGCACATACTTCTGGGCCTTGGTGCACGAGATGATGTTTAATCGAGTCCCGCGTTTATTTCTACTTCCGTCTCCATGAAAAATTAAGATTTTGCTCCCAAAAGGAATACGAACGATCTTCTTGCACACATTAACGCCTGGTATTTTCCGTCAACCAGTCCATATGCCAATTAAGGACGTCAATAGTACCCATTTCAACAGGAAATTAAGGTCGACGTGAAACGATGGTTCAGAAAATTTAACGTGCAAACCCAGTAATACCGTATTACCGGGAATTATGCTACCAAGCAGCGAATTCACGGTTATCTAACCATAGAATCTAAATGTAGTGGGGCTTATATTAACAATACACTAAATTGAGTAACACGAAACTTCTATCTGCACCTTATCAAATAAAATGGAAGCAACAACGGTTGGTTTAGGAGAAACTATCCCCGTCACAAAACAAACCGTTGTTGTCTGGGTTTTGCCCTGCACTCCCACTTGCATAACCCTGCTACAAAACCGCTAACCATTCCCTGATTCTTGGTCTGCACACAGGGGCATTGCTCCTAAGTGGCCCTGGAGTCCCACACTCAAAGCAAACAATAGCATTTGTATTTGCCCATTGGCTCTCGGGTTGTTGTGGTTACGGTGGTTGTTAATTATTGTTATTGCTGGTGGTTGTTGTGTGCATCCAGGCCGGCTCCTACAGGTCCTTGGCCTGTGCCAAGTTTCCTGCAGTTAGTGCATTTTGGTGTACAAGGACCGTGATTTGAAGTTACACTTGGGAGCTCGAGGTTAGTCCCCTCATACGGTTTCACGTCACCATTCCCAGGCAGCAGAAGCCCAGCCCTGTATTCTGCCTTTTGTTGCTTCTGGTTGGTTTGGTATTTCGAGGAGTGTCTTCCAACTGCTTCCTCTTGTTTTTCAGCCAAAGTGTTAATCCTAACCCTAATCCATGCAAGCCCAGTTGCCATCTCAATAGCCTCCTGCATGGTCTTTGGCTTTGATGCCACAACACTTGAGTAAATTGTGGGGCATTCCACCGACATAGCTTTCAATTTGCTCCAGCTTCCTTCAGGAACATCCCGTCACTCAGCATGCTAGCTCCTGGAATCGTTGATGGTAGCTACCACATCGGTGCCCTTTTACTTTTAGGTTTCCACAACTCTGCCTCAATTGCTTGATTTCATTCCATGATTAATATTTAGTTTGTCATCATCATTTTCAAGTCAGACCACGTCTTCGCATACGCAACATCATTAGTCACTGCCAAGGCATTGAGTTCCAACAGGTTAGAGCTAGTTCCCAATAGAGTATAATGGGCAAACTTCCCTTGATTCTCCCACTGGCAATTAATTATGCGGAAATATGGTTTCCATCCAAAAGAAAAATGGGGGTTTGGTTTGTAATTCCCGTCCTTTCAAACCACTGGTCCAAGTTGACCTCATTCGTCTGTTCCCCCGAAGAATATGGGTAGACATTTCTTGAAGTCTTAGAGGTGCACTCGCCGCACAGTGGCGTTCATTCCTTCTTGACCATTCCAGAGGTATGGCTATCGTCCCATTTCCGGGTTTCAGCACTGCTTCTAAAACACATTGACACCCCTCAGTCGATCATAGGCCTGGAGTGGGCACTGTGAACCGAGTGTGGTAGTAGGGTCTGCGACAGTGGTTGGGTTGTTAGTAACTGGTGGGGGAGTTGCGGTTACTGGCCTTGAACCTCAGTGTTCGTGTGGCCTTCCTCTTATGGGCCATTTTCCGTAATCACATGAAGACATAACACCCGTTAGATTCAAAAATCTTAACCATAACCCATGTAATACATAATGAAGAAAACGAGATTCACAACATAAGGTGAAATACACAACAGTATTGATATTAACAAATCGACATTTATTTTCACAATAAACTCGATTTCATATAAAACATATTCCCACCTTTCATATATAACTGAGGAAAATAATACATGGAATGGTATATACAAACGATCATAACAACTAGGTTACAAGACAAAATAACCCTAAAGCCAACTAGCCGAGATATACCCGAAATACTTAAAGGGACTGTACAAAGAAGCCGATATATGAACTAACGATCTACGGAGTACTAAGTCACAACAAAAATCTATACAGTTCTGCTACTGGGAAACAATGGTGTCCCATAATACCTTTCACAGACGTACATAGCTACAACATAATCTAGTCTAAGTACTACTACCGCCCTCCTCTGGTACTCTGGCTCTCAGATCCTTAGCAGATCCCCTTGCTGTCTCTTGTAACTCGGTCATCTGAGATTGAGGCTTCTCACATCTTCAAGGTCTCCCCCCCCTTTTTTACAACCTGCCGGCTCGCTGCCTCTCCGATAGTCTGCTTTCAGCAGCTCTGAAAGCACTGTCTGTCTCCTCTGGTCTGCTACCTGCCCGTAAACTCAACGACTCGGACTGCTGGGTCCATGAACCGTAGTCCGAAGTAATATCGCCCTCGGAATGCGTCTGAGAGCAAACATCCATGATTGTGACCAAGCAGCACGTGATAATCTTGCCTCCTCGGCTCCATCAGAAGGCTGGCGTCCATGGAAGGCCTAAATCATCACTCTCCAAAATGTTACCTCGGGCTCTAAGTAGAGCTCGTCATAACGTGCATCATCTAGCTGAGAAGATCTGAATCTCATCCTCCTCGTCAACAGTAAATACAACTCAATAAATCACTGGTTTGACCCCCCTCTAGGGGGGGCGGTGCAATCTCCCTGGATGGCTCCAACAAGATCGTCCCCATGTATCCCTAAATACCGTAGCAACTCCTTAGATCATCATGCTCCTGGCGGCGTCCAAAAACATATTCAGATTCCATAAAGGTCTGCTTAGCTGTAGTAGGTCACACTGGCTGACAGCACCAGCTGCGGACAAGCTCTCCCCGACCTCAGCATCTAGGACCAAGGAGTAGTACGACACAGCCTAGCCTCTTATACGAAGCGGTAACCACATCTCGGGGTACTCAGTCACCATGAATTCGGGATGTAGCGCATCTCTCCGTCTAGTCTAGCAGCTCGGGAATCCTAGAGACTCCTCAGCATAAGTAGGATGATGGGTGGGGTGGTGGTAAGGTAATGGTGAGAGGGTAGCTGAGGAAGTGGTATGAATATGGAGAGAGAGGTGAATGGGTGGAGTAGGAAGGCTAATACGCTCTCAGCAACTTCCTCGGAGAAGAAAGGTGTCGGCGCCCGGTTCGGATGGACATCCAAGCCGTCCGATAAGCAAATGTATGGGCCTGGTCAGCTAATAAGCAACTGCTGCAGGCTCGCAGGAGCTAAGTGCTCACATCATCAATCATCCTCTGTTCACCGGATAGTCGCTGGATCCCCTCAGGATCCTCCTCGTCATCCTCCTCTAGTCCTCCTCAGGGTCCGGACTCCGGTATAATTACCCTGGTGAACTGATGAGTAGGTGAGTCACATCCCCCCCCCCCCCGGGGGGGGGGTGGGGGGGGGGGGGGGGGGGGGGGGGGGGGGGGGGGGGGGGGGGGGGGGGGGGGGGGGGGGGGGGGGGGGGGGATCCCCACCCCTCCCCCCCCCCCCCACCCCCCCCCGCAGCAGTGCTGCTCCTCAGCCGAAACCTCAACGTCTACCGGTATGATCGCCGGGTAGACAGCTTTCGGAACAAATGGTTGTAAGATAGGTGAAGGTGGTGCCTGCTCTGGCTCCTCAGGGCCAGGCACATAATCTGGTGATGGTGGTCCTCATAAATAGGTACCATCGAGATTGCATATTGTGATGAGGCAGGGTGTATATAACTCCGTGACCCCATGGTATAAACATCCTCCGAACGATGTGACATGTAAATAGTAAGTGCTCAAATCTGACATATCCGTATCTGAAATCAAAAATTAGCTTATATAAGTATATTAATATAAGACTATCATCCTTATATACGTAATATATTATAAACACGTATATCAATTATGCATGTATATAGCCTAACCGGCTAATGCAATAATTTGTATATGAATACCCCGCAAAACCCTTTTGTATGTATGCAATGTTTGAAAATGGTTATAGTCCAGCAAAAACATTTTGACCTGGTTCTCTATAACCTTGGCTCTTGATACCAATCTGTAACACCCCCAAAATGGGTCGCAGCGGAATAAGGATCCGGGGCATGTTACTTCAAGATCAACAGCACAAGATATATATAAGAACGACACAAAAGTCGTTTAAACTGATACATTGGATTTAAATAAAAGATATATTACAAAAGCTTATAGCTTTACTTGTTCTTTGTTTCATATTACAAAAGACAACATATATTTCCCAAAACATGATACACATAAGTCTTTAACTGTACAATCCCAAAACATAATCCAATGCATCCTTGGCATCTCGTGCCTAATGACCTCCTGAAAACATTGCTTAAAACGTCAACAAAATTGTTGGTGAATTCATAGGTTTATGTAATTAAATTATGCAGGACCGCAAGACTTTCACGTGATGTTTTACCAACATATGCCAACAATCACAAAACCAGAGTATGTTGCACTAACTCATGACAACCGAAGCTCAACTATCATTTGCTATTTTTTTAGCAGTTAATTTTGCCGTAACAATGTTGTGAAACACCCGCAACATCCCAAGTCCGAATGGCAACGTTCGTATCCTAGTGATAGCTAATCACCCAAACGGGGAGGTTAATCCCAATAGATCTATTTATATCATTCGCGCTCACATAATGTAATTCACAACTACATCTATGCAATTAACAGTTCATGAATAATGGGCTCAGGAGGGTTATCGCTACTTAGGCAACACATAATCAATATACTTTCAACACTTGCGTCCAATTTATAAAACAAAGCATGTTCTCACCCCAAATAATAATAAATCAGTAAAACTGTAAAAAGTGGGGCTATGAACTCACCTTGAGTACAGATAGCTCAATTAATCTCAGATAAAACGTCACACAAGACGATAAATGCAACCTATTTAAATTAAGGCTGTATAAGTACTGAGTACTTTAATTAACATCGAATATAATCTTATAGTTGTTACATCATACTATCGTTCGGGCTATCATAAATAAAGAGGTCATGACATGACGTACGAGGAGTTTAGGACACTTTAAATCGTAAATCCAACAACTCATCGATACGCCATCCGAAGAGGCCTCATTATGAAACTCCCTAGTAATATAGCACTTTGATAACCACTCAATATTCTATATAGCATAATCACCGACTAATCATTTTAGTAAAATAGTATTTATAAAGTGAAAACGTTTATAAATATACTTTTCGTAAAAATGACCTAACTTGGTCGTTTTAAGCCCGTTGCTCGCGTTTCTTACGTCCACGTCTTCGTAGTAAGACGAGCGATCAAAATATTACATTTTAAAGTTTTAAAAATTCTGTGATGAATAGTAAAATTACTGTTCACAACAGCTCATTTGTCGTTTTAGGCTTTAATTAGCGTAAACTCGTAATCGCGATAACTTATTCGTTTTAACTCCGATTTTAGTGATTCCTTCGAGTACGTTCACGTTATTAAAAGATTTATAATATCTCACAAATTTATCCACTGATGAATAGTGATTTTTACTGTTCATAGTTTATAAAATTACTTTTATAAACTTTAATTATCGAAAATGTCGTAATTTACTCGTTATAGTTCCGTTCTCAACGATTCTTGCGTGTACGATCTCGTAATCAAAAGTTATATCATATTTTAGGTGTTTTAAACTCAAAGTTGCTGTAATGAATAGTAACTTTTTATAAAAATAGTTTTATAAAAGTATTTATAGTCGTAAACTCGTTTTTAACGTATCTTTTTCGTTATAGATCGGTTTTTCAAGTTTCTTATCATTATGGAATCGTCACGAGACGTATTATTTTTATAAAATATCATAACCTACTGTCTAAGATTCGAATTTAGACAGCCCCTATGTATTTCATGCTTGTTTCTTTATAAAACCTTGTTTTATGTACTTATTATGTTAGTAGTTTATTATAAAAACTCTTATAACCATATTTTACATATGTGGTACTTATAATAATATCTAATATCATCCCTAGTCCTTATAATTTCATTGTAACAAGTTCCACCCTTTTACTTTCAATATTTTCACATGTGAAGTTTAAGAAAACTTATAAAACCCTAATTAGCTTTAAACATGTTTATACTTAAACTATAAGTTAACATACTTTTATATTTACTTTTCCATGATATTTATAACATTAGGACATGAGAATAAGTGTATAAATTGATAAACTCAAATAAAAATCCATTTTATACATTTAAAAGTCATTAGTGGTGATTATGGCTATATTTAACATGTAATACATAAAATCATAAGAAAGAAAAGTATAAAGGATTTAAGAAAACCTTAGTAATGATGTAAGAGATGTGAAATAAGTTCTAAACCCGTGTTTAGATTCAAAAATAAAGCTTCCAAGCTTATAACCCAAGATTAGGTTTTCAAAACCCTAATCTTTCCTTTTTCTTCTTATTACTTGAAAATGATGAACCAATGCTTCCCAACACCTTAGAATACCTTAAGTATGTTGTGTATAGGGTTGTATATACTTAGAAAATCAAAGTATGAATTTTGTTTGGGGACAATATGTTGCCGTGGGATATGGAGAAGAAAAGAGAGAAAGAATTTGAAATTTTGTTAAGTATAGAAGTATGTAAACTTTGCTCATGCATGCATGGCTATTTATAGTATAAATATCTACTTAACCAAACCCTAGTTACTTTCTAACCCTAGTTAAGTTAGCATGACAAGTTGGAATAAAGGTGTAAGACTTACCTTTATGTTAATATCTAGATATTATGTAAAATGATGACTCTTGGTCCTATCTTCTAAATTTCGGCATTATATATATATATATATATATGATGTAATATTTAATATTTTGAGTATTGGGTATAATCGTGGGTATTTGTTTAGGCGTAGCTAGGTTTTTGAACTTCCGGGTATGCCTAAACGTATTTTATTATGAAACGTAAGAATTTTCGTAGCCATATAAAATAAATGTAACAAAGTCATTAATTATCCTTCATAATAATCATTTAACACTTGATTGATGTAAACATTTAAATCGTTTAATGCCCGTTTACCTTTGTATGATTTTTTCAGTTTGCGCGATTTAATTATAGTTTACGGTTTAGAGTAAACGCGTAAAAAATCCCTCAAAAATAAATTATGAATTTCTTAATGTCATACAAGACCTAAAATTACGAGTGTATTAGTCTGCCCCCGTTTAAATGAGCCTTGTCCTCAAGGTTTTTCACTCAGACCTTGGAACGTACGGTTGCGTGTCTTGGTGAAGGGTGTGGATATTTCTTCTTGAATTGATCTTCACGTTACATTGTAAATCAGGACTCTCTTGGAGTTCATCGACCTTGACTAATGGGATCGGCTTCGCTTCAAAGACCGTTTAACATCAAGTTATGTGATTTCTATCGGTTCCTCGACAAACTGAAGCTTGTCATCAAAATGAAGTCCATCCAAACGGAACGGCTATGGGTTCGTCGGCATTAACACTTCATTAAAGTTGGACACGTGTAATGTATTATGAACTCTCTGGCTCAGCCTCTTCAGGGAACGCTCGAGTTGTATGCCACGTCTCTAACCCTTTTAATTACCTTGAAAGGTCAACAAAACCATGGGATTTAATTTCCCTCGTTTGCCCAAACGTAACAACCCCTTTCAAGGCGATACTTGAAGCATCACTTTATCTCAACCTCAAACTCTTCGGCTTTCGTTCAAATCAGCGTAGCTCTTTTGTCTATCACGAGCAGCTTGCATCCTTGTTTAATTGAATGGATTCTCTCAGTCGTCTCTTGTACTATCTTGGACTGGTGAGTTGAATTCTCCACTTTCAGCCCAACAAACAGTGAGCGAGAACGACATTTTTTACCATAAAGTGCCTCAAAGGGGTTTGCAGCCTTAATGCTAGCATGATAAACTGTTATTGTATGAAAAAACTCGACCAAATGGCAAATGTTAACCCAACCATTTCAAAGTCGATCACACAAGCTCTAAGCATATCTTCGAGAGTTTGAATGGTTCTCTCGCTTTGTCCGTCAGTTTGCGGATGATATGCCGTACTCATATCTAAACTTGTACCCAAAGCCTTCTGAAGTGACCTCCAGAAATTCGATGCAAACCTAGGGTCACGATCACAAATAATCGAGACCGGTATTCCATGCCTTGTTACTACTTCCTTCAGGTACAATCTCGCTAGCTTCTCCAGAGGGTCAGTTTCTTTCATGGGTATAAAGATTGCTGACTTTGTAAGACGGTCAACGATTACCCAAATGGTGTCATACCCTTGTGATGACCTAGGAAGCTTTGTGACAAAATCCATCGTGATATTGTCCCACTTCCATTGAGGTATTTCGGGTTGTACCAACAAACCCGATTGCCTCTGATGTTCGGCCTTAACCTTAGCACAGGTCAAGCACTTGCTAACATAGGTGGCGATATCAGCTTTCATATTGGGCCACCAATATAGCTTCTTTACGTCTTGGTACATTTTCTCGGAACCTGGATGGATTGAATCTTCGATTGTGGACTCGTGTGATCAAGTCCGAAAAATCGCCATAACAGGTTAACCAAACTAAACTGACTTGGAATTGCATAGGGTTCCATCCGTACGAGGTTCTAATTTTTCTGTTCTAATTGCCTCTGGATATTTAGCATTTTCATTCTGCATACCTCCAACATCCTCACTTCTTGATTGTTTTCTTGGTTTCCGTGCTTCAGTTGAGCTTTTAAGATATTCGTTTAGGAAGATCCAAGCCAATAGTCATGACTAAAGCTCGAACTCTTAACGGTGGTTCCCGTTCTTTCCTGCTCAAAGCATCAGCAACGACATTTGCCTTCCCTGGGTGATAACGAATATCGCAATCGTAGTCACTCAGCAACTCTAACCATCGGCGTTGTCTCATGTTCAATTCCTTCTGATTAAGAATTATTGCTGGTAAACTTTTATGCTCTGTGAACACCGTACAACTTGGTACCATACAGAATAGTGTCTCAAATCTCAGAGCAAAAACACTTCTGCTCCAAGTTACCAAGATCATGAGTAGTATAGTTTTTCGCATGGATCTTTAACTGGGCGTGATTGCATAAGAAATCACCTTTTCTCTTGCATCAACACAGCGCCCAAACACTTCTTTGAAAGCATCTAAGTTATACGATTAAATCTCACTTCCTTCGGGTAAAGCCAGAATTGGTGCACTACACAACTTCTGCTTTAATAGCTGGAACGCTGTTTCTTGTTTGTCACCCCACTCAAACTTGACCTTCTTTTGAGTGAGCTTCGTCATTGGTTTGGCAATCTTTGAAAACCCTTCAATGAATCGCCGATAATACCCAGCAAGACCTAAAAACTGACGAATCTCCGTTGGGTGGTTTTAGGAGATGCCCAATCTTTAACGGATTCGATCTTGGTGGGATCTACCGGGAATGCCTTTATTGTCAATCACTGTGACCGATGGAATGTAACTTTGGGAATCCCAAAAACCTTCACATTTGGAAAATTTGCATTACATCTCCTCTTTCTTCAACAACTCCAATATTATCTTCAGATGCTCTTCGTGCTCTTGCTTGCTCTTGGAATAGATCAAAATATCGTCAATAAAGACAATTACGAATTTGTCCAGATAAGGTTTGCACACTCGGTTCATGAGGTCCATAAACACAGCAGGTGCGTTGGTCAAACCATAACGGTTGACTTTGGATTTCGTAATGTCCATTATATCGAGTTCTGAAGGCAGTCTTCGAGACGTCTTCTTCTCGAACCCTCAATTGGTGATAACCTGACCTTAGGTCAATCTTTGAGTAAACACTCGACCCTGAGTTGGTCAAAATAAAGTCATAATTCTTGGATAGTGGATAACGGTTTCTTCACCGTTAGTTTGGTTTAGTCCCGATAATCTATGCACATCCGTAACGATCCATCTTTCTTCTTGACGAATAGAACTGGAGCTCCCCATGGTGACGAACTAGGTCTTATAAAGGCTAATTTGTCGGGATAGCTCTTGTTTAGGTGATCCGACCAATTCTTTTTCGTTTTCTGATGGGGCCAATCGAATAAAGGTGCGGACGTGCTACAGGTTGCGCACCGGGTACTAGATCGATGTGAAATTCCACTTGTCTGGTAGGTGGAAGGGCCTGGCAAGTCCTCGGGAAAATATTCGGGAAATTTTTTGACGATCAGTACATCTTGCAGTTTGTTCTTCTTCATCCTTGTCTCCAGCCTCCTTATGGTAATTTGTGCAAAAAGATGTTGACATCCTTGAAGGCAGATACTTCGGGCCTTGGTGCACGAGTGATGTTTAATCGAGTCCCACGTTTATTTCTACTTCGTCTCCTTGTAAAATTAGATTTCGCTCCCAAAAGAATACGAATATCTTCTTAGCACAGTCAAAATGGCCTGGTATTTTGTCAACCAGTCCATGACAATTATGAACGTCATAGTACCCATTTCAAAGGCATTAGGTCCGACATGAAACGGGAATGGTTCAGAAAAATTTAAGTGCAGCCCAGGAGATACCATATTTACCCAAATTATGCTACCTTCAGCTAATTCAACGTTTATAACCATGATCTATGTAGTGGGGGCTATGTTAATCAAAGCACTAATTGAGTTTGACACGAAACTTCTATCTTATGACCAGTATCAAATAAAAATGGAAGCAAAACGGTTGTTTAGGAGATACGTACCCGTCACAACGTTGTTGTCTGGGTTTTGCCATGCAACTCCCACTGCATAGGCCCTGGTAAACTCCGCTACATTTCCTGATTCTTGGTTCACTGGGGGCAGTTGCTCCTGAAGTGGCCTGGAGTCCCACACTCAAAGCAAACAATGACATTTGTATTTGCCCCTTGGGCTCTTGGGTTGTTGTTGTTACGGTTGTTGTTATTATTGTTATTGCGGTTGTTGTTGTTTGCAGTCGCAGGCCGGCTCCTACAGTCCTTGCCTGTTGACCAAGTTTCTTGCAGTTAGTAAATTTTGGTGTACAGGACCGTAATTGGTTGATAGTTAAACTTGGGGACATCGAGGTTTAGGCCCCCTTCATACGGTTTCCTGTCACAGTTCCCGGCAGCATAAGCCCTGCCTGTATTCTGCCTTTTGTTCTGCTGGTAGGTTTGGTTATTTCGAGGAGTGTCTTCCAACTTCCTCTTGTTTTCAGCCAAAGTGCTTAATCTCTATCATCAAGTCAGTAGCCATCTCAATAGCCTCATGCATGGGCTTTGGCTCGATGCACAAACACTTGAGTAAATCAGGTCGGGCATCCACCCGACTATCTTTAATTTTTGTCAGCTTTTCAGGGAACATCTGTCACTCAGCAAATGTAGGCTCCTGGAATCGTGGTACGTAGGCTACCACCATCGGTGCATTGTACTTTTTAGTTCACTAACGTGCTCAATTTTCTTGATTTCATTCCTTGGACAATATTTTGGTGTTCATTTTCTTTTTTAAGTCAGACCACGTCATGCATACGCAAAATTCATTAGTCATGTCCTAGCACTGTGAGTTCACCATGTTGAGCAGTTCCCATCAGGGAGTACAAGTGCAAACTTCACTGATTCTCAACGGTGCAGTTACTTATGCGAAATACCGTTTCCATCCTCTCAAACCACTGGGTCAAGTTGACCACTTCTTCTGTACCCCTGAAGAATACGGGTTGACATTTCATGAAGTCTTGATAGGTTCACTCCCGAACGGAGCGTTCATTTTTCTTTTGCCACCAGTTCCGCGGTATGGCTAATCATCGGCCATTACGGGTCGGGAACGTGCTGCAACAACAGCCGTGACACCCTCGTCGATCATGGCCTGTAGTTGGGCATTGGTGACCGAAGTGGTGGTATTAGGGTTTGTGACAGGTGGGGGAGTTGTAGTGACCGGTGGGGGAGTCGCGGTGACTGGCCTTGCCCTCGTGGTTCTTGTGGGCCTTCCTCTTGGTGCCATTTTCTTAAATACAAGAACACATAACACCAGTTTTAGATTCAAAATCTTAAGCATAACCGTGTATACATAACGATAAAACGAGATCACAACACAAGGTGAAATACACAATAGTATAGAAATTAACAAATCGACATTCATTCACAATAAATTCGATTTCATATAAAACATAATCCAACCTTTTCATATATAACTTGGGAAAATAATACATGATTGGTTTATATACAAACGATCATAACAACTAGTGGTTACAAGACAAAATAACCTAAAAAGCCATACTAGCCAGAGATATACTCGTTCAATACTTAGTAGGCTGTTACAATTAGCCGATATATGAATAAAAGATCTACAGAGTAGCTAGTCAAAACAAAAGATCTATACAGTCTGCTAGCTGGGAACAACCCATAATACTTAACAGACTGTACAGTAGCTACAGTCATAATCCAGTCTAAGTACTGCTACCGGCCTCCTCTGGTAGCTCTGGCTCTGCAGGATCCTTTTAGCAGGTTCCTGGCTGGCATCTGTTAGCTCGGTCATCTGAGCCTTGAGGCTCTTCACTATCTTTAGGGTCTTTGCTAACTGCCTCTGCCTCCGATAGTCTGCTTTCAGCAGCTCTGAAATCACTGTCTGTCTCCTCTGGTCTGCTGCCCGTAACTCAACGATCTCGGACTGCTGAAAGCCTTGACCATACGTCCGCAATGTACATGCACTCAGAATGTACTGATCCAGGAATCCATCGACCAGTGCCCTAGCAACACGCGATAATCTGGCCTCCTCCTCTATCTAGAAGGGTAGTTACGTCTGTGGAGTAGGGCCTATCATTGTCCAATCCTGTTGACTCGAGAGAAACCTAAGTAGAGCTCGGTCATACCGTGCATCTTCAGATGAGAATATATTTATCTCATCCTCATGGTTCAACAGTAGAAGACAACTTCAATAACTCTCTGGTGTCCCCTTCGAGGGTGGTCGGTGCTTCTCCTGGATGGCTCCAACAATGATATCCTCATGGTATCCCTAATACCATAGCCTAACTCTCTAGACATCTGGCATCCTGGAGCGGCCTCTAACATATCAGTAAATCCATAAAGGTCTGCCTCAGCTGTAGTAGGTCCAAACTGCCGAGCAGCACCAGCTGCCGAACTCTCCCTGATATGTGCTTAATTACACATATCTTTTACCTCTAAAAACGAGCTTAAATGACCAAAAACAGACAAAAAAACTGCCAAATATTTGTATGTTTTGCATTTGTGTTGTGCAGGAACGGATATCTCACAAAAGGACGAAAAACCAATCAAAAAGCGACAAAATAGGACATGAAATGGAAAAGTGTGTGGAGACGAAGCCAAAAATCGATGTATAAGTCTAATCCTGTGAGAAAAAGCAAGAATAAATATAACTTGAGGGGTTCAAAAAAATGCCTAACCCATAAGTTATTTTATCATATAAACCACGGGGGCTGATTTGCCATTTTGGGGAATTCATTTATAAAGAAAGAAAAGGGGAAATAAAGAATGAAAGAAGAGTGTGTGGAGGGCCTATCTTGTCACAAATCAAACATTCCCTTAATCATCTTCAACCTCTCTCGGTCACAGCCCAACTTGTATACCTTTTCTTTCCCACTCTTCCCGCCAATACCAAAACCAGCCAGCACCCGGTTTTTGCTCCCATACTTCTCTGCAAAATCACTCAACACCCTACTACTACCCATCCCAGCTTTATAAAGTCCATGTTGGCAATCCCTCTCCATTCCCAAAGCAATTCGATGGCTGAGATTGTCTCCAAAGAAGCTCAAAAGAAATCAAAGGCTGGGATTTGCTTTAGATTCACCTCACACAACTAGCACACTTTGTTTTTGCTCTTCAAAAGAAGCACAAGCTGCAAAGAAGACTTCGGCTATAAATAGACTCATTGTAAGCCTTTGAGGCAATCTAGTATGTTAGTAACTAGTTTTTCTTTAATTTTTAATATAACTTAGCTTGTTTTTAATCATTTAAAGCTTTTGCTTTCAGCTTTGTAACATTTCTAAGTTTTAATGCAAGTTTGAAGTTTTTAAGTCAATTTACAATACAAGTGTTAAGTTTCTTAATCTTATTGTTTTGTGTTCAAAAAGCTCTCACCACAGCTTACTTATAAGCTGTTTTCATTAAGTAAAACTAAAAAGTTAAGTAGTAAAGAGAAAATAACAAATATCACTCTCAAACATACCACAGCTTACTTATTGGATGATAAGCCAGTTATGGATGGGCTTATGGACTATCACTAGCTTGTTTTATACAAGCTAGAGCTTGTAGATTTGTTGTTTGACCCTGTTTTGAGCAAGGGTGTAGTAAGTCTCTCTTTTTCTTACTTTACTTATCTATTGCAGAACTGCTAGTTTATTTGATACACTGTTAGTTTTAAGTTTATACTGCTAGACTAATTCATGCTTATTTAAGTGCTTATTATGGATTGAAAATTGCTTATAAGTGTTTTACTTTGTTATTTGATAATCTGTTTTTAATAAGTTTGAAATAAAAATGATTTTTGAAAAAGTTAAAGGCTGTTTTGAACAAGCAGTACTAACTCTAAGTTAGTACTGCTAGTTCAATTTCTTGGATTTCAAAGGTAGCAGTACTAACTAACACTAGCAGTACTAACTTTTAACTAGCAGTACTAACTTTAAGTTAATACTGGTAGTTAATACTGGTAGTACTGTTGTTAGTACTGTTGTGTTTCTCTTGTTTAATTTAGCTTAATTGCATGTTTAATTTGCTTATTTAGATTTAATTTTAGCTTATTTGTCTGTCTTAAAGTTTATTTAAGCTTATTTGTGTTTTAGTGTAAAAGTTTTAAGTGTTTTTCCCAATTCTAGCTTTTATTCTTGTCCTAGCTTATTCTCTTTGCTATTTTTATGTGTTTTTGCTTATTGTTATAAATTTTAGTGCCAAATCATTCCTTGTGACATCCAAACACAAGTCATAAATCGTCTTGCGATTTTCCATTTCAGTCTCGTTGGGACATAACGACCCGGGAACACCCTATACTGCTTCCGGTTATCTTGATCGCGTGGTTTCGTCCCTCGGTGTATTTATATCATTTATAGATAGGTTTCGAGGGGTGAGTTTGCGCGAGTCACATATCAACTCCCTTTTGCAATTAACCACGTCATAATATCCCTTGAGTTAAAGCCAGATTTTTTTGTACACAAAAGGAAGCATGGGTATAACTCACGAAGCTAAACACAAGTTTTTGGGAACAACAATGAAAGCATGTGGTACTTCTCTTGAAGCCTCCAATTTAATGAGGAGGAACTAATTCTTTATATATAATAGATAAATTTATTAACTTACTTTTAGTTGACTGCAATGTATTTAAAATTTTCTCCTTTTTAACGAAACATAACCTTTTAAATTTGGAATAACTTATACCGGAACGTTGACATGTTTTTCTCACGTGTTAAAGAAAAGGGAGAGATCTCATATTTTCCTACTTATTTTTTGCCCCGTTCCTAATACAGTAGCTCATAAGTCATAACACGTCAACAAAATACGTCAACATCGTGTAGCTTATGTCACGTTTGACAACTTCACCGGTAATATCGATTCCCGGTTGAAAAAGCGGAAACCTAATACTTGTTTTAATTAGTCCACTTATAAGAAAAAAGATACAAAAAATCTCCGTTATTAAAACCGTTCATAAAAAAAAGAATTCAATTTATGACGGTAAACCCAGATTCATTGATTCTACACAAAATATATCATTTCCAAAATTTCCACCACATCGCTATCGCTTAACTTATCGTTAGAATAATCTACAAAATACGTCGTTTTCTGTTACTAAAAAAATCTACGAAAAGTCTTCGTTACTCTATAATACATGATGATTATGTAGGTTGAAAAAGTCAACACAGTTAGACATCTATACTACATATAAAGCTGGATGGAGTGGTGAGACCCAACTCACTTGACACGTCGGCGCCACATTAGCTTTCTCTCTCCAGCTTTATAACTCACATTTCACTCTTAATAACAACTCACATTTCAACTAAACTCATCTTTCATTAAAATACTCATTTTATATAAAATATACCCCACTAAAAACCACACACACTAACAAACCAAATAAAATATTTAAAAAAAAAAGTCCACTTGTTTACCACTCACTGAGAGTGGTTTACCTCAACACACAAAATTCATGCGCGACTTAAAAGGGATGGCATAGTACTCACAAGGTGAGTTGTACTTGCTTGAGTATGTGCCCACTCCATCTAGCCTAATAGATGAATGATTCTCTCCTCCATGAGAGCGGAAACCATGGTTACTAAAAAAAAAGAATGTACAAAAGTTTAAGTAACAGAATGTATCCTTTCCTCCATTAATGCACAAAGTTGAAGTTTAAGTAATACAATGCAAGAAGCATATTGTACAATTCTTAAATGCAATATTTCACCATAAAACCAACTATTAATAAATACAAATATTAAAACAAAAATGTACAACGTTTTTGTTCTCCATGCTCAATGCTTTTAAACACAATAATTAATTTAATTTTTAAAACACTTTTAAAATGAAAAATGCATATTATTATACACATTGTACAAACCAATAAAACACAGACAGCTTTATACATTTTATATGCTAACAAGTTGATGGTATATATGGTTTTAAAAACCGGACCGGACCTGACTAATGGTTTAACCGGAAACTGGAATCAACATCGGTTCGACTACCAATAAAAGCC
>BQNB010022793.1:998-52011 GCA_026074375.1 Tanacetum coccineum | reverse complement strand
GCGAAACTCGTGTTAATCCCTGTTAATTTTGAACATCTCAAAATGTGTACGTTTTGTAACACCCTCAAATCTGAGTATGCAGTGGAATATTGAATATCCGAGAGCGTTACATTATGGGTCAATAGCACAAGATATTTGTAAAATCCATATACAGTACATAATTTTGGTTTTAATCTAGATAAATCCTCATCAGTACGCGATTTTCCAGATTCTGTTATAGTTTCGTGGAGCGAAACACACACGACTCTACTTTTGACTCGGTGTCGTTTGCTCTGCTCAACCAGAAAATCAGGATAGCCCCGCGCTCCGCGGCGAAGCGCGGGCTAAAAACCTTGTATTGAAGTTAAAGGCTAAGGCGAAGCCTTTGCGTTTTAAGGCGTGGCTTAAGGCGGCACAAAATATGAAATATTTATATCTTATTTTATATATACTTAGTTTACATAAAGCGTTTTACATAATAAATAAAGTTAAGAAACTATCCTTACATGTAATATTCTTTATTTTATAAAAAATAAAAATTTCGCCACGCCTCACGCCTTTGCCCACCTTATCGTGCTTTTTCACGCCACGCCTAGAGTCGACGTCTTGGTCCATTTCGTAACGCGGAGGCCACGCCTCACGCCTTAGCGACGCCTTGGCGTCGCAAATGCGCGCCTTTTAGAACACTGCTGAGAATTATACAAAAGGGTAGGACGGTCATATTTTAAATGTATGATGTTAAATTAGATAAGATGGGTAAATATGTGATTAAATAAATAAGGCTAGTAGGAGTGGTGGGTGAGGTTGGTTTGGTGAGCATGGTGAGTCCAAAAACACACACACTCACGGGTGAGAGGAAGGAAAAAAGAAGAGAGAGTGGTGACTTGCTCACCATGGTGAGTGTTAACTTTTGTGAGCCTCATCTTTTTGTTTAATATTTTTTATTTCGTATGTGAGTGTGTGTGGGGTATATTTTGTATAAAATATGTATTTTAATAAAATGTGATGTATTGTGATCAAAACACTTGAATGGTGAGGTATGGTGAGAGGAGAGAGAAAGCTGAGTTGGAGCTGAGGCGGACGGTGAGGCATGATGACCACTACTTCTAGCCTAAGGTTGCGTCTATTTGTTATTTAAGATGTTTGGTGGGGAAATATGTAATTACCAAGGCTTTATTGGGGATGTATGTAATTCTATCTAAAATTTAATTATAAGCGAGTAGTTTTTTAGAAAAAAACTATTTCAAATTTAAAAAAAAATTTATGCTAAGATAAAATTTTAATAGTCATTATATATATATAAATATATAAAATTATATATATGTATATATATATATATATATATATATTTATGTCTTGAACGGCGATTTATTAAAACAACTAGCAAGGAGCTGTAGTTCTAAACAAGAACATTGTAAGGGTTCTTAAGCAATCGTCCCACTTGAACTGGACGCTTCTACATCTGTGTTTACCACAATAAAAGAATCTAGAAACTAAATTATCAAATATCAGCGCATTTTCAAGGATCTTCTTTCCAAACAGAAGTTGTTGCGAAAGTTCTACGTTTACACCACAAAACCATAGTATACACCCTCAAAGAACGCTTTGGAAGTTTTGGATTGAATCGATATAGAAAAACCAACCAAACATGCCATTCCTCGTAGAATTCACTCCGAATAGTCGTTATTCCGCCACAGAAGATTTCCTTACGCATAGTCTGTCTCCTACACGCAATTGAAGAAAATATAGTTTTTGTCGATTCCACACCGACATTTCAATAATGGACAAATCAATCAAATCATTATCCATTCAACGACGAGTGTATATTAAAACGGGGTGCGGAGCGCGTTAGATTTGACTTTCTCTAGCTATGATTTCACCTTGATTGGCAGGATTTAACACCACCTAGTCGGCAATAACATCCTGAAACCGATTCCATCATTCCTTTTCGAATTGAAGCCAATGAAAGACCCATCACTTTCTAACGTCCAAACGTACTTTATATATTATATATATTTATATAATATATATTTATATATATTTATTATACTAGAATAATATATATATATATATACATAGGATAAAGATTCAATAAAAAAGACAATATTCGTGAGAAAGGATAAAAGATTTATTTTTTTAAAAAAATTCTCAAAAAATTCTGATAAAATTCCACAAGAATCGTGTATGTTTGGTGCATGAAAAGTTGTACAGGTAGTTTTTCTTAAAAGTGATAGTTTTGCCGAAATAAAATTATGAAAATCGTTTTGTGCATTTAAATCGATTTTTTGGCATCAAATATTCGTTTTTGTCCCCAAATTCTTTTGACCTTTTTGCATCAAAATTTTTAATTGCTCATTCAAAACTATAACAAGTCGATAAAAAATTTGTGCTTCAAAAAATTTTTTTGTGCATCAAATTTTCTTTTTTTGCGCATAAAAAAATGTATAAAAACTCAAAAATTATGAAAAACTTCTTTTACAAAAGTTTTATGCTCCAACATACCTGATTTAATTGGGGGAAAATTTTTTTTTTTGATATTTTTCGAGAACTTTTAAAAAAAAAAAATTCTTTTTTCTTCTCACGAATATTTGTCTTTTTTTTTTATAATTCTATATATATATATATATTTATTATATATTTATTTTACTATTTATATATATATATATATATATATAAGTATATATATTTATATAAATATAAACTAGTTTTAATCCCCGTGCACGCACGGGGCTTAGACATTATTTTTTTTTTTTAAGTATATGTATAATTTTTTTTATGTTTTATAAGTTATGTTATAGAGTATTGTCGAAATCATATGAAGAGAATAGATTCATTAATCTTTTATATATTACGTAGTATATGAACTGAGGATAATTAATAATTTTTTTTCTTTTGATTTACCTGTTTTCTGACTCGACATTGTGAGCCAACTAATCCCAGCGAAACTACCTTTTTAGGTAGCCCGGAGTCGGCTCAAGTAAACCTCCGAGGCCACAAGGGGATTAATTTTCTCCTCGTTATATTCGAGTCATTGACCTCCACTTTGAAAAGCTGATATTCTTATTGTTGGGTATATGCTTTATTTACGATAATATGATAATAGGTACTTTATTTACGATAATTTATGTGCTTCGGTGATATTCTATTTGGTTGTACAACATGGTTTCAAGTTGACAATGAAAAATCCCTCAAAAAGTCTTCGGGTATATTTGAGATGTGATTAGATAATGTTAAATCTTTGTTTGGAAGTAAAAAATTGTTTACGTTTGTTGTATTTTATCATATAAAGTCTAGAGGTATAAATTTTAAGGGGTTATTTGTTTTTTTTAAGTTATAATAAAATTTATAAATTTACACTTTTAACTCTATATAATTATTTAAAATTAAACCACTAAATTTTTATTAATTATCTTCTCTTTTTCAAGTTTTTGTTTTCATAAATTTGACACATGTATTTTTATGTGTTTTTTTTCTCTATTAGATTTCTTCACCAATTTTTTCAATTTTGACCAAATTGATTCAATTTTGACTTTTTATTGACCTATCAGATCGCATGATTTTGTCTACGTGGCAAAATCAAGCGTTCTGATTGGTTCAATTTATTTCCCCATAACATTTAATCTCATACAAAACTCCAAAATGATGTAATTCTTTTATTATATAAAAAATTTGTTTTTCGGTTTAGATTGTAAAGCCATATCCAAATCTAAAATCGAATATTTAATTCGGTTCGTTTTGATTTTGACAAATTCACTTCGTTTACAAATTCAGTTGGTTCTTTACGATTTCGGTTCTCGGTTACTGTGATTATTAGCCAATTTCTGAACACACGACCTTTGGTCCTTGTAACAAGTTCCTTGTTTTTATTGGCCAAACTTTTTATTAGCAGAATCATTAGGATTGGTGTTGGACCATTTATAATGGGAAAAGAACATGGCTCTATTACAAAGAGCACTAGGGTTGTGTTTGGCGAAACGTAGCAGTAGCAGTAGCGGAAAGCAGTAGCAGTAAGCAGCAAGCAGTAGCAGTAAGCAGCAGCAGTTAGCAGTAGCTGTTTGTTAAATAAAAGTGTTTGGTAACGTAGTTGTAGCGGTAATTATAAATGTTAAATGACTAATAAAGACACATACACATTAACATAAAAATTATTTAAATAATTAAAGGGGGGCATATATGTCATTTGAGAGCCAAACGCTAGCGGCTAGATCTAAATGCTTCTTGATGAAGCGTTTTGGATAGGAGCGGTTCCACAAAATTCAACCGCTAGTTGCTCGTTGCCAAACAAGCATTATATTTAAACCGCTAGCCGCTTGTCGCTAGTTGCTCCAAAACGCTCTCAAACGCTTGATACCAAATATATAAGTGTGCTTTTGTTTGTTTGTTGATATAATCTAACTTTATGACATTCCAGTATTAACATTTATCAACTTCATTTTTACTGTAGATGAACAGTGATGTTTGGAGCAAATCCAGAACACCCATTCGACTTCAAAAAATGATAATCGAGCACAAAGTTTATAGTTTACCAAAATTTCTAAAACACCTTTTAATATTTAGTGAAATAACTCTATACTTTAACGCACTTTAAGTTTGGTAAATTGAAAAACTAATCACAAAACTCATTAAACTCTATACTACTCCGTATAACCTTTTACACGTCATTATAAATATACACATTTGGTGACTAATACACTGTCGTTTTGACAGTGGGTCACCCGCTACAGTAACGGGCTCCCATTTTTGGGCCAGCCCGTTTTTTTTTTTAATTTGTATGCACAAAGTAGGAATGGAAAAAAAAATATTACAAAAGTTTTGATTTATTCAGATAAAAAAAATACCCGCGGAAACATCTTCGATACCTAATAACTTTAAAATAATCGATATGGTCACAAACGTACAACCCATTATATTAAAAAAAACCAATATAACAAAAAAAAACAACACTTTAAACATGAGGCACTAGCCTAAAATTCGCATAAAATGTGGCCCAAAGTAAAAAAAAAACTAGCCCAAAATTAGCCTGAAATCTGGCCCAAAGTAAAAAAAAAATACAAAACGGTCCCTCAACTTTTAACTATTTACGATTTTCTTACACAAAAAATCCCGTAAAAAAATTAACAAAAAAAACACGTCAAGTTTTTATTGTTCACAACTTTTTTACATTCATCGGCCCAAATAAAAAGATATCGAACCGTCCCAAAAAAAGAAAATATTCGGGAAAAAATTAACCCCTCCCAACGCAAAAAAAAAATTCCCGAATCGTACAAAAAAAGGAAATATCCGGGAAAAAATTAGCCAAAAAAAAAAACAAAACGGACCCTCACCTTTTAACTATTTACGATTTTCTTACACAAAAAATCCCGTAAAAAAATTAACAAAAAAACACGTCAAGTTTTTATTGTTCACAACTTTTTTACATTCATCGGCCCAAATAAAAAGATATCGAACCGTCTCAAAAAAGAAAATATTCGAGAAAAAATTAACCCGTCCCAACGCAAAAAAAAAATTCCCGAATCGTACAAAAAATGAAATATCCGGGAAAAAATTAGCCAAAAAAAAACAACCCAAAAATAGCCTAAAATATGGCCCAAAGTAAAAACAAAAAAACAAAACGGACCCTCACCTTTTAACTATTTACGATTTTCTTACACAAAAATTCCCGTAAAAGGAAAAAATTAGCCCGTCCCAACGCAAATTTTTTTTCCCCGAATCATACAAAAAAAAATAATATTAAAAATTAACCGCGCCATAACGCATCGCCAAAAAAAAACTCCCGAAACGCAAAAGAAATTATTCGGGAAAAAATTAGCTCCGCCGCAACGCGCGGGTTCTTTTGCTTGTTCACAAACATACGCATACACAGATACACTTGTAACATGACATATGGTGTTAAAGTCATTGGGCCTTATTATGCTCTAGTCAATTGCATTTCACATTTTGGGCCATGGGCTCAATAAATCAGTAAACCAACTATTTGTATGGTTGTAAACTTGTGTAATCTTTCGGTAAGCTAATAATTTCATATTGCTCACAATTTTATCAATGCTACAACGCTAATCTCGACATATTTTTTGAGGGGTTGTAATTGCTTTAGACTTGTTGTTTTGACTTCTTTTTTTCTGTGTTTAATTAAAAAAACGAAGACTTTTTTTCTTTATTTGATTTGTGATCTACGTACGTGAATTATAGGTTTTGTTTTTGGAGTTGTGTTAGTGACTTGGTGATGGGTCACCGTTCTTAACGCAGAGTTTACTGGTAGTTGACTATTTCTCGATGATAGTTTGATGATCATCAATGATATGCTCTCAACTTCTCATGACTAAAATGGCCATAATGTGTGCAACTCGTAGTGGCCTAATTAGCGAATGTCTCTTTGAATTTAACGGCAAAGAGACTATATCATTACATTACCTCAAAAGTAACTACGTTAAGCGTCGACTTTTAGTACATGAACCAAATCTTGTTGTACTAGAGTCAACATTATTCTTGTTGTGCCATATTTTTTGAAATTTAACATACCATACGCAAGACAAATTTGTTCATCGATGAACTAGATCCAAATATGTTATACGATGTAATATAATTAATGTAAGCCACCCAATAATGTTGGAAGATCGAGTTTGACACATTATTTATGTGCCTGTGAATCAAGATATGTGCTAGACATGAGTACCAGCTAATTTCCCCACCATGTGCTCGTTAGTTTTATTTTTTATTATAAGCGTTGTTTTAGGGCCTTATTTTTTATTATAAGCGTTGCTTTAAAATTGATTTATGTTTATGAAATATTAACAAAGTCTTAAAGCAGTTTTACTATATCTATGAGTGACTTCACAAAAAAAAAAATTAGAAATTGCTTTTGCAAATCTTATTGAGAAAAAGGTACTATAGGATTATATTTATATATTAGGGTAAGCCTATCTTCTCAATACTAAATGGGTTCAGTGGATCATCTTTGTTGACTGATCAGCTTATACACTTGAGTTTAAAAGCTCAAATGAATAAGCTTATAACCCTAAAAATAATGGTTTTGAGAAAAAGCTCGTTAGCTCATCAAATAAGCTTTAATCAAACACGCTTATATTGTAACACCCCCAAAATTTGAGTCGCAATGGAAATATGTCCGGGGGCGTTGTAGCTACTCTACCGCATAGGGATGTCAATCCCAAATAATCTATTTATACATTCGCGGGGTGCTTCCTACTCCGGACCTCCGGTCGAAAGAGAAAGAATATAACCAGTTCATGATATGGCCAATGTGGAGTTATGGTTACTAGGCACATGTATACAGGAGAAGGTAACACGAAGAACACTTATTGTCCAATAAAAATTAAGTATTTTAGTCGTAAAAAGTAGCTTTGATACATAATATCCATAAGTAGAAAAGTAGATGTGGATATAAATCAAGTAATTGAGTTTTAAAATGAGTATTAAACAATTTCGTAAAACGTGTATGCAAAAGGTAATAGTGACAAAGTATGAAACACAAGTTGTAATCAACCATGTAATTTTTTTTAAGAATTGCAAAATCAATGTATTGTAGAATCCAAGTGTGTATAATATATGTAATAAATGATTATTGTAAACGAATATGTAAATAAGGGAACTGAGCATTGTATTCTCCCCGATATTTGTAAAGTAGAATGTAAAACAAGATAAAAGGGGCTATAAACCACATCGATGTTTAGAATGTAATTGGCGGGTAATGCACATATTAAGCGCCAACAAAACGAAGACTGGAACGCTTCGAACCAAGAATATGTAAGCTTATCCTAACGGTTTATGATCCATCACCTAGTGGGATAATGTATTTGGATTTCCCCATGAATGGTACACAACGCGACGGCTTGTTAAAAGATTTAGATATAAAGTTGTAATATTGATTGGTGGTTTGTTTAGAATAATTAATTCAATAGGTAAACTAAGGGTGTGTAATATATTCCTACTATATTACCTATTAAAAATTGAACCTATCTAACTCCACTACTGTAAATTATATGACAAGATACACAACCCAAAGAATAACTCGAATAGTATATAATATATGACATCTTTTATATCCAAAATGTGACAATCTAAAATAAAATGGTTTAATTATGATAATACCTCCCGATGTATAATATAAGGAAGGTGATAAAAATAAAATAAAACAACAATAAGTCGACACGTTTTTTTCTCGGGAATCCTCAAATGATTTAATAGAAAGTTTTCTTTATATTAAAAATGAACACAACGTTTAAATATGCAAATAGAAGTAAAACGACGTTTTTAAAACTCTGTACAACATATGATGTTAGTTTTCCTAGTTGATAATTAATAAAATATAAGATTATATTATAATTCAATAAATTTGTTTTCCTCGACGGTTTTGCTATAATAATTATCCTATTTTGTAAAAGTATAGTTTACCGTTTGGTTTATCCGGTTATGATATATTACGAATTAAAAATCTTGAAATTATATAACTGAACCCTTTTTCAGAGTTAATCCATGTTGAAAATATACTTCGTGTGTTCAATTATAAATATTAGGCAAGATAATTAATACATGACACGATTTATTTAAACCCATGACCACCAATAAATCCGGTAATATTTTATGAAAACTTATGATGTATATATTATCCATTTAATAGATAAATCAAGACAACCCTTAAAGGTTGATTCCCGCTTTACACCCAGAACGCCCCTTGTGCTTCCTTAATGCCCACGCACCCTAACCGGTGCCAAACCCATAAACAACACCCCCTTGGTTGTTTTCGCACCAATCCAAACACCCCTTATGCCTTTCAATCCCAACTAAACGCCCCTTTGTGGCTGAGATAATGAACCAAATGCACCCGTTGGTGCCTCAGACACAACCAAACGTGGCCTAGCTGCTATTATTAAAACCAAACGGACCCTTGTCGGTTTTTCCCTTAAACCAAAACGCCCTCAACTGTCGGCAGTTGTACTCGAAACAAAACACCACCTACGTAAAGGTTTTACCACAGTCAACAGACACCCCCTTCGTAGGCTGTTTATGACACCCAAACTAAACGCACTGGTTGGTTGCTGAAACTTAAACCCACACAGGACCTATGCTGACCCGAACCTAACCCGAACGCACCCTAATCTGTTCACCAGATCCAAACGCACTCTTTGTGCCCATAACAATAAACACACGCACCCCTGTGGCGGCTGCCATAAACCCAACGCACTCGTCTGCTGCTTCAATAAATCCAACGCACCCTTTGGTGCTATGTTTAACCAAACACGCCTTTGGTGGTACCATACAACCCAACGCACCTGGTTGGTGTTGAGTACGAAAAACCTAAACGCAACCGAATGGGTGACTGACCAGCAAGCCAAACGCACCCATGGTGGGTCGTGGCTACGGTGATGATGTCGATGGTGACGTGGTTGAGATGACCACGATGGTGGTGATGCTGTCGAGGTGATGACGGCTGTGGAGTTGTGGTGAAACTTGCGCCATTGTTTTCCGAATCATTTTTCTGATAAAAATGAGTATTTACTTGATAATGTTTCATAAATATTTTATAACATTTAATAAAATATCTGTTATTCATTTTATGAACCGGTTTCGCTTCGTCCGAAATAAAAATGGATTTCAACTCGAGTATTCGCGTTATCCGCAACGCTTTTAATTAAAATGATGACTAATTTATTTAATATTTTTATTAAATAAATACTGATAATTAAAAACAAATTTAATTGTTTTTGTGTGTCCGCGTTGTATATTGTTCGAAAAATGTTTGCGGTGCTGTTTTAGCCCTTTTCGGCTCGTTTCCAGGTCTCGGGCAAAACTGAAAAGTTGTCAGGAATGTCGTTTCACATCGAATTGCTTTAGGGTCCGAGTCGTGAAAACGTGATTTAGATGATCGTTCTTATAAGTCAAGTCATACCCTAAAAGTCGAAGATTATAATCGTCATTCAGAATTCGAAAAATTCTCGGATGTTACAAACTTTTCCAATAAAATTAAGTATTCATTTGATAGTATTTAATAAATATTTTTATAACATTTATAATAAATATTTGTTATTTATTTGGGAACCCGGTTATGCCTTGTCCGAAGAAAAAAAATAGATTTTAACTCGAACATTCGCGTTATCAACAAGCGTTTTTGAATAAATGTTAAATGATTTTATTTAATATTTTTATTAAATAAATGGTGATAATTAAATATAAATTTAATTATTTTTGTGTTGGCACGCGTTGTTTTCATTTCTAAAACTTTGCGAGGGTATTTCGGTCATTTTCTGCTTGTTTTTTGGTTTCGGGCAAAACTAAAAAGTTCTCCGAAATGTCGTTTTACATCAAATTGTTTTAGAGTCCGAGTTGTGAAAACGTGATTTAGCGAGTCGTTTTTGATAAGTCAACATAGGAATAAAGTCTATATTTTCTCGTTTCAAGCCAAATGAGTTAAAATAAATTTGCACGTGAGAGCTGTGTAATAATAAATATGATTTATTATTAAAATCTGTTCCGAAAATTTTACCGGTTACGCGGTAATCGTTCTTATGTGACATTAAAAGATCGAAAGTCAAATAGTCAAATCGGACCCAAACAGTCAAAGTTTAAAATAGTCATTTAAAATTTCGAAAATTGCCGGATGTTACATATATCGACTAACAAAATGTAAAAAACATACTGTAAGAAATGTTTTCATCTATTCTTTACACAAGGCCCTGAACAAGTAATGGATTAAGTGGGTTCACATTAATTGTTCACTAATTTTAGGAGGCTGATATTTACACGGAGGTCTGAATTGTTTTACCCGTGTTTAACTCGCTTAACACGCTTGAGCCACCACCTTGGTACCTCTACTCGTCTGCATATCTCTACTAGATTGTGTAGAAACATGGCATTTTGATTATCTGATTTGTTGGATACTTGCAAATTTACCTTGTAAGTTGTTTGGATTTAGTTTACATTGGTTTAACCAAATTTTAATTTTATAACATACTGTACAATTTTCAGGGAATTCTACAAAACAGTAATGTTTTGTCTTTTTAAAAATTCGCATAAACAGTCCTTTAGGTTTATCTCTTTGGTAAAGGCTATAAAATACCAACGTACTTTTCAAAATTTACCGTAATGAACAACTTACTTTTTTATTATCGATACCACCAAATTACATTCAAATTTTGTTTCAACTTGAACAAAACTTTTGTACCGTTGGTTATTATGTGGCAACGTTAATCCATTTAGCTAACGATCGCTTGCATCGTTAGTCCTTATGTTCTTCCTCTTTGAATTTGTTATTGAGTTTACATTTATTTTTAAACAAAATTCATAAAAATATTTGAGGAAGTTGCAAAAATCGTCCCCGTGGTTTTCATAATAATATTTTTCTTTCGAACATTTTTTTTCGAAATATTTTTTCGAAAATTTTTTATGTGTATAAAAAAATTTCGAATTTTTTTTATAAAAATTTTCGGAAAAATGTGTGTAAAAATTTTCGGAAAAAAATTCGAAACATAAAAAATATTCAAAAAAAAAGAAGTTTCGATAAAAAATTTCGAAATTTTTTTATGTGAATAAAAAAATTTCGAATCTTTTTTATAAAAACGTGTATAAAAATTTTCGAAAAAATGTGTAGAAATTTTCGAAAAAAAATTCGAAACATAAATTTTTTTCGAAAAAATAGAAGTTTCGATAAAAAATTTCTTATGTGTATACAAATTTTCGAAAAAATGTGTGTAAAAATTCGAAAGAAAAAAATTTCGAAAAAAAAATATATGAAAACCACAGGGACGATTTTTGCAACTTCCTCAAACGATCGTTAGCTAAATGGACTAATGTTGCCACATAATAACTAACGGTACAAACGTTTTGTTCAAGTTGAAACAAAATTTGAATGTAAGTTTGTGGTATCGATAATAAGAAAGTAAGGTGGTGTTTAGTTGTGGAAAAATTTCATGTTTTTCTGTTTTTAAATTTATAGAGAAGGAGATGGTTTTTCTTCTCTAAAGAAGAGTTGAAAATTTTGAAAACTTGTTTAGATAAGAGTTGTATTTTTCTTTTTAAAATAAGAAAAGATGTTTAAATAGATCTATTTTCACTCATTTTTCTTTTCATATTTAATATTTTTTTAATATTAGCTCTTTTTATACGATTATAAAAATAATAAAAAATAAAATACAAATGAAATTAATAAAAACTAACTACAATCATAAGCATATATTTAATTTGTAGTATACCCGAAATTAACATTACCAAACATATATAAATCTCAATTAACATTAAGTTTTCGTCCGTTTTTTACGTTTTCGTCCGATTTCTTACGATTTCGCTCGTTTTTTTACGTTTTCGTCATATTTCTTACGTTTTCGCCCGTTTTTTTACGTTTTCGTCCGATTACTTACGTTTTCGTCTGTTTTTTTTACGTTTTCGTCCGATTTCTTACGTTTTCGTCTGTTTTTTTACGTTTTCGTCCTTTTTTACGTTTTCGTCCAATTTCTTACGTTTTCGTCCGATTTCTTATGTTTTCGTCAGTTTTTTTACGTTTTCGTCCGATTTCGTCCGTTTTTTACGTTTTCGTCCATTTTTTCGTTTTCGTCATATTTCTTATGTTTTCGCCCTTTTTTACGTTTTCGTCCGATTACTTACGTTTTTGTCTTTTTTTCGCTTTCGTTTAATTTCTTACGTTTTCGTTTGTTTTTTACGTTTTCGTCTGTTTTTTTACGTTTTCGTCCGATTTCTTACATTTTTGTCCGTTTTTACGTTTTCCTCCGTTTTTACCTTTTCGTCAGATTTCTTACATTTTCGTTTGATGTTTTACGTTTTCGTCCGTTTTTTACGTTTTCGTTCGTTTTTTTACGTTTTCGTCTGATTTCTTACGTTTTCGTCCGTTTTTTTACCTTTACGTCCGTTTTCGTTTGTTTTCGTCTGTTTTCTGAAGAAATCGTAAACTTAAGAAATCGGACGAAAACGTAAGAAATCAGACGAAAACGTAAAACATCAAACGAAAACGTAAGAAATCTGACGAAAACGTAAAATACCGGACGGAAACGTAAAAAACGAAGGAAACATAAAAAAAGACAAACGTACGAAATCTGACGAAAACTTAAGAAATCGGACAAAAACGTAAGAAATCGAACTAAAACGTAAAAAATACGAAAACGTACGAAATCTGGCGAAAACCTAAAAAATGGACGAAAACTTAAGAAATCGGACGAAAACGTAAAAAAACGGACGAAAACGTAAGAAATCGGACGAAAACGTAAAAAAACGGACGAAAACGTAAGAAATCGGACGAAAACGTAAAAAACGGACGAAAACATAAGAAATCGGACGAAAACGTAAGAAATCGGACGAAAACGTAAAAAATCAGACGAAAACGTAAGAAATCTGACGAAAACGTAAGAAAACGGGCGAAAACGTAAAAAACGGATGAAAACGTAAAAAACGGACGAAAACGTAAGAAATCGGACGAAAACGTAAAAAAAGGGAAAAAACCGACGAAAGCGTAAAAAGACTGACGAAACGTATAAAATGTTCAAAAATGTATAAAAACACCATAATTTAGTGGGTCGACCTGACCCAAACCGTTTGACCCATTTTTAAAACATGACTCATTTGACCCATGACCCAAACAGACCCAATCCGACCCATTTATCCGACCCATTTGCCACCTCTAGATAGGGTTAGAAACTTAGAATATTGGTACTCATGTTTTATTTGGTTTGAGTTATATTTACGTTTTATTTTGTTAGGGAAAAAAAGAAATGGAGAATACTAAATTGTGGTTTTCTATTTTTCCATATAAATTTAGAAAATGAGAATTTTTTGTTTTTTGAAAAATATTGAAAAAAAGTGCAACTAAACAAGTTTTCAGTTTTTCCATTCTCAAATGAAAAATTTCCTGAAAAAATGAGATATTTTTCCCCAACTAAACACACCATAAGTTGTTCATTACGGTAAATTTTAAAAAGTACGTTGGTATTGCCTTTACCCTTTATTTGTCATATCAAAATACGTCAAAGAAAAAAAAATCAAAAGTGGAACAAAAATCCGTCCTTAGGACCAAAAGTGTAGAAAAAACTTACATAAATAGTCCATTGAGATTACCTTCTATTGCGAAAATAACCCCAAAACTTTTGTCTACTAATTAAAACTCTATATAAATAGTCCTTTTCGTTTAGCAACTGTTACCAATCCGTCCCTAAGACTAAACATGTAATTTTTTTTTACATAAATGGTACCTGTAGGTTAACTTATCTTGCAAAAATTATCTCTAAATTTTTGTTTTCTGTGAAAATAAAAATTACTAGTAACATCAATACTCTCTACATCCTTAAGGACAATCTTTGTAATAGAAATTAACATAAATCGTCCCCGACATTGCAAAAATCATTCATAAACATTTCAACGAGTAAAAACCAAAACTGATTTAAGTGATCTCATACGTAATTTTTCCCCGTAAAACTTTGCCGCGCAGCAGAGCGTGGATAAAAATTCCACGTTATAGTGAAATTATTAATAAAATATGAATCTATTAACATGAGCTTCTTTGGTATTCAATTTGAATCCATATTTGTAAGGATTAATTAATATCTCCCCTTACTTTCATGTTTACTTTTTAAACCCGAACAACTTGATTGGAAGAACCCGATGAATCGAAAATCGAATCAGTGAACACCCACACACACTTAAATCATTTAAACTTACTCCTAAAAACCGAGGAAACAAAATAAATAACTTTGATATCAGATAATTGTAAGGATATTTTAATTATGATAAAATTCTCTATTTTGGCGTTTAATATGTGTTTAGTTATTTTTAACAAGGGTAAATTACACCGTTGGTCCCCAAACTCCACCCCGTTTGGTCCATCGTTTTGAAAATCGGTGAAAATGGTCTCAAAAGTAGTCATTTTGGTGCGTATTTGGTCCCAAGGGATGAATGGTCGTTAAGTCACTTCGTTAGTGATGGGTACTATTGTAATTTCGCTTTAAAAGTATTATAGTGCACCGTTGGTCCCTAAGTGTATAATTTTTTAGGTACACTTCCCATCACATCACCAATTAATATTTTTACTATTCACTACACTTGCACCTCTCATCCCTATCATTTCACAAGATTATTCCCCCCCGAATCATATTCCTACTCTCTCACAAATCACTCATACAACCATACTTACAATTTATTTTTGCAATCAAACCCTACATGCAATGGTGTTAGTGGACCACACGGGATGGAAGCTCCGCAGAAAACAGTGGATGGGCATCACCGATCAACTCATCGAAGATCTCGAAGCGGCTTATGGTAATTATTTGAAGGCCTTTTGCTCAAAGTTAATTTTTTTACAAATGTAGTGTTCTATACTTGTTTTATTGTCGATTTATAAAGTTAGGTTTTAATTTTAATTTTTAGATAATGCACCCAATATGTTTTCGATTCGAATACATCATGGTGGAAAAAGTCAAAGGTATCCAGGCCGAATGTATGTCAGTGGTCGTGTCGATATATTTGATATGGTCGATATCGATTTGTTTACTGTCGTTGCGCTAAACATGATGGTTCTTAAATTAGGTTACACACGTAAATCTATAATTATCTTAGACCACTCACCAGTCTAGATGAAGGGTTGTATGCTTTGGCTTGCGAGGAGGATGTTCGTTGCCTGGCTACTCTTGTTAGGAGCTTTAAGTTGATTGAGGTCTATATAGAACATGGTGTTACCGCTTTAGACTCTTACCTTAGGGCACCACGGTTTAGGGCAACAATAGAAGAGATTACTGATGAGCCTAGTAGCATTGCAACAAATAGAACTGGAAAAATGTTGTTGTTGACCTGCATGAGTCTAGTGAAACAACTAAGGAACCTATTTGTGAATCTGTCACACCTAGCTCTTTGCCACAACATGATTCAAGTACACCTTGTAAGGATTCTGTTTGTGAGTCCATTACACCTAGGTGTATGCCTGATTGTATTTTAACCCTTCCCACTGATGAGTCTCTCATCACATATACATAGTTGAGTGGTGTACATGGAGTTGACACACAAAGCCATGTTCTCTCGATAATACAATCACATTTTAATGACATAAACCTAAGTATTGTCTCACAACAAGCGACTGCTAGTCAGGTTATAGATGATGTGATGAGGCAATTATCATTTGATGAAACAGAATTAGATGGAGAGACAGGCTTTGCTGATGTTGCGGGGAGTGGTGTGGATAGTTCAGGGTTAAGTCATGATGAGTCCTTTGGAGTTGATGACTTGGACTTGAACTTAAATAAACCTATAAACCTAAATATTTCCCAAGTTGAAACACAATCTGAGTTCCCTGTGTCTGAGAAACCAAATGTTAGTAGAACTAGGGAACCCATTTTGATAGAGGTTAGCACTCAAGAACCCATTGTGGCAGAGGTTAGCACTCAAGAACCCACTGTGGCACAGGTTAGCACCCAGGTACCCATTGTGGAAGAGGTTGGAACTTAGCAATTCAGTGTGGAAGATGTTGTACTTGAATATTATGTAAGTTATGGGGAAGATGTTGAACAATATAATGGCGAGTTTGATAAATCAGCTCCTAGTGATGGATAGTTGATGATGAAGGAATAGATACTATATATGAAACTGAATATGATGTTCAATCTAGTGAAGATGCGGGTACAGATGATTATGATGATGTAGACGAAGATTTTTTAGTAGATAAAGAGAATGAGATTATAGAACCTGATATTGATGTCCATTTGTTTGGTATTAGCATGGATCTTCCTTTTGACAACATTGGTGTCACTAATCTAGTGTCGGATGATATTTTAGAAGGAGAGGACGTGGATGTCATCAATGCGGATGGTTTTGACAGTGACCCTGGTAATGATGAAGAAACAAATCACAGGAAGAGAAGGTTAGCCGAATTGAGGACAGAAATGAAAGGTGTTATAAATGCTAGTGGTCAATGGAAGTACTCATTTTACACTGGCAAAAAATTTACAACTCCAAAAGAGGCTAAGGACAGAGTTTACCTGCATTCCATTAAAAGCAGAAGGAATTTAAAGCTGTATAAGAATGACGGTGTCAGGATAAGAGCAAGATGTGATGAAAAAGTGCCTGTATTTACAATGTTACAAGGTATTAGACCAATTAGCCCAAATCGTGAAATGGAAGTTGGGCCTAGTGGATCAAGTGGCCCAACTACTATGAGTAAAAAAGGAAAAAATACAAGTACCAATGATGACAGTCAAGCATCTTCTTCTGTTTTAGATGTACATGATAAAGGGGATCTCTGCCCTTGGATCTTGTATGTGGGAAGAGATAAATTCACAAAAAATTAGGTGGTGAAGACACACAGTGATACACACACATTCCTTTAATCCAAGGAAATCAAACACTGCACTTACAAATTCTTATCTGAGAAGATATTTGAACAAGTCAGGGTTAATCTGGATATCCCAGTTAAGGCAGTTCAAGACAGCTCTAATGTGAGTTGGAGGTTCAGATATCTATGAGCAAAGTTTTTAGAGCTAAAGCTAAAGCTGATTATAGGAGATCACGTTTTGTAGTATTCTATGCTTAGAGACTATGTTGTTAAGTTACAGTCTACAAACCATAATACCACTGTCAAGATTGCAGTTGAAAGGAATACTAATCCTTCTTTGCCTACTAAGGTGTATCAGAGAATATACGTTTGTTTAGGAGCATTAAAACTGGGTTTTAGAGCATGCAGAAGAGATCTGTTAGGCTTAGATAATGCTTTCATGAAGGGGCCATCTCTAGGCCAAGTATTGGTAGCTGTTGGGCTTGATTCAAACAATGGAATTTACCCATTGGCCTATGTATTGGTTGAAGCTGAAAGTAAGAGTTCATCGTGCTGGTTCTTGCAGTGTTTGGGTGATGACATAGATCTGCATCCCAATTTAAATTTCACATTCATCAGTGATAGACAAAAGGTTAGTATTATGCTTGACTAATTGAATTCTTAATTTCTGAATTATATGAATTTGTAACTGATTAATGAATTGGTTCATGCAGGGTATCATTCTAGCCATTAAAACTATGTACCCAAGTGTAGAACACAGATATTGCTTGTGACACATACATGAAACATGAAGCATAGATGGTGTGGACAAGCATACAAGGATTTATTGTGGAGAGCTGCATCTGCTACAAATGTTAGGGATTTTGAAAAGTGTATATTGGAGCTTAAGACGATGAATCCTAAGGCACATGAATGGTTGAACAAGATACCAACATAACATTGGGCTAGATTTTATTTTTCAGGTAACACATAAATGCAAGGACTAGCCATGTAATTTTCTTAATGCCATCATAATTTTTACTGCTTTCATATTTATGAGTATTAGGCATAGAATAATATTGTATTTTTTTATTTTTGAGTAGAGCCAAATATGATTTATTTCTCAACAACATCTGTGAGGTCTTTAATGGTAATATAGTTGAAGGTAGGGACAAGCCAGTGATCACACTTTTAGAGTACATCAAGGAGTATTGCATGAAGAGAATTGTGAATGTACAAGGTGTGATTGATAAATGTACTGGTCCTTTGACCCCTACTGCAACCAGAATCATGAAATCCATTAAGAAAGAAGCTCATTTGATGAAGGTGCAATGAAATGGAGCAAATAAGTATCAAGTTTTAGGTTCACTTGGTAATAAGTGTGTTATAGATGTAGTGAGTTTGATATGTTCATGTAGGAAATGGGAATTGACAGGGATTCCTTGTAAGCATGTTGTCGCAGCTTGTTGGAATATGGCTCTGAATGACCAGGCGACACCACCCCCAGAACGTAAGGTACATCTTTGTTATTATGGTTGAGTACATGGAAGTAAACATATCCTCACAAGATACAACCAATTTTGAGGGACAAGTATCTAGGTAGAAGTTATCACTGGTCCCAATAACCACTTTTGCACCCAAGCATCATGTCAGTAGGGCGACCAATGAAGAAAAGAAAGAGACCAAACATAGATGAAACCATTTGGAAAGATGGTAAACTGAGTTAAAAAAAATGAAGAACATTAACATGTCAATCCTGCAGAAACACTAGACACAATAAGGCAACATGCAAAGGACAAGGTCAAAAGGCAACAACAGGTAGTTATTTCAGCTTCAAGCTATAAGTGTGTCTTTGATCTAAACATCATGGAACAACTTACAAGGAATTTTTTTAATGTAGGTGTCAATAATGCAGAAGCTAGTGGTAGTGCATCTAAGCAAGCACAACAAACAGAACCTGCAGTTGGTCAAGATGGTTTAGGTGGACAAGTGGCTGGTGCCTGTTATAGGTTTTGCTGGTGCTGCTAGGTGAAGGGGTGCAGTGGTCCAAGGTGTGAAGGTGTTACCAGTACCCAAGGTTCATCCTTTAGGAGATGAACAAGAAAATAGTATTCACAGAAAGAATTCATCTACAAAAAAAACACTAAAATCACTCAACATGCAATCAACCGTCCTAACCAAGTTCTTATGTGCCAGTGAGTGAAACAAGAATAGTAGAAGGAAGAGAAATGGGATGGTGTACCAACACAGTCTAGTGCAGCAGTGGTGTACAGTGAATGGTCTTTTTTGTAATTCCAAAAACTAATATGTTTTAGGAGAGTGTATGTCTATAATTCAAGTCCACATAAGTGGCCAACATCAAAGTCCACATCTGTGGCAACTGTCTAAGTCCTTATAGAGGCAAAAATAAAAGTCCACTTAGGTGGCAAATGGATAATTTCACTTATTTAGGACTGATTTAAGCTTTTTGTGACCTATTTAACTTATTATGGAAAAAACTACTCAATAGCATGACAGGTTATACATAGTTGGTCCATGATGTGGAAACCAGCTTTGCCAGTTGGAGAAAAACCATATAAGTAGCATGAGAGGTTATACATAGCTTGATGTGGAAACCAGGTTTGCCCGTTTGGTCCCTATATAACAGTGAATGTTGTTTGTTACACGTGTTACTACGTTTCATAGTCCACTGAATTGCCAAATAAGTCAAAGTCATAATTTAGTTGTAAAAGCATGTCAGTATCATAAGAGTTTATACACACTTGGTCCTTAATGTTATAACCGGGTTTACCCATTTGGTCCTTGTTTAACAGTGATTGTTGTTTGTTACATTTGTAACTACGTTTCATATTTTCATTGGTGGACAAAAGGACTAGTCTCTTGGCGGGCTAATCTCTTGGCGAGAAAATGAAGAATTGTGGTTTTCCTTACATGATTAGTCCCTAAGACCCAATTACACACTATTGGACTGTTAAACCCAGATACACCATTGGAGCCCCAAACACAAGTATTTAAATCAATACCAGATTTACCATTCTTACATACTGTATCTCGCCCTCTGATTCTCACCCAACAATCTTAATAACTCAAAACATGTCGGCAGTGAGTAATAACGGTAACTTTCCCATGGTCAAAAAAGAAGAAGTGACTTCTAAGAAATTATCACCGATGGCTGAAGAAATGATAATGTTAATTGAGGTTCTTAAAAGAAACTGTATTTCGCCCTGTGATTCTCACCCACCAGTCGTAATAACTAAAAACATGTCGGCAGTAATTGATAACTGTAAGTTTATGATGGTCGACGAAGAAGACTTGATTTATAAGAAAATTTCACCTATGGCTAAAAAAATCCTAGAAATGTTACGCGTTTGTGTTGCCAAAAAAATAAAGGTGAGTGACTTCATTTGGTACAATGATGAAATAATGGAACAGGTAGAAAAGCTTGCTGATGGTTGGAGAACAATAGTTTCCTATTTTGTCGAAAAGGCGATGAAAAAATATGCAGATGATGAATGATGAATGATGTTAGATGTTTAACTTTTAGTAGACCTCTAGATCTTGTTATGTCATGTGTATCCAGATGATGAATGATGTCCGTTTTTGTTTTCTAAGTTGTTCTTTGTTCAGTAAGTTTTGTTTGTTTTTGATGTTGGTGTTTGTTTTCTTATACAACAATTCGAAGAAAGATATTTGAGTTAGTAAGACATGCCAAAGTTAACAAATACTCTTTGCAACATTTATAATAGAGTATAGAAACTATGCAGACCCACCATCCTTATGGAATACTTTGGCCATATTTTTCTTTGTAATATTAAGATAATGATGAGTTGATTGCCTAGAAGAAAAGACAGAAACATTATAAAGTATCAAAGCCACTCCTACGGTAATCTCCTTTGCAAACCTCTCCTCTGTAAGCACTTTGTAATGAATAGTACCGAAGATTGTACCAGAAAGGTCTTTGAGTGTTACTGTAAGATCGCCCATCGCATTCGGAGTACAAGACTTGATAACTGCAACAACTTTCTCAAGTTTCCCATTCTTGAGAAATTTCTTAACATCTCTAAAACAACCCGTCACGATCCCTCCATCAACATTGACATAGTCAAGCACGCTAAGCCATGGCGCACGTGTAAAATTGTCATCCTCACCCACATCCTCAATAACTTTTCTAATATACTCTTGTGTAGACATTATAGATTACTCCCAACCTTCTCGAGTATCAACTAATTTACGGAGCTTAGCCGTTTGAGCAATATGAGTAGGACATGGTATTATCCTAATGGGCTTCACAACATAATTATCAACTTGATTGTTTTGAGATGAAAACAAGGTTTGGGTGGTGGTGGTTATCTCAAGGACTATGTGAGGGTTGTTGTTGGGACGGACGACGGGGGTAAGTCGAAGATCGGAATCATCTATTCAGTAATCAGCTATATCATAGGCCTTCGTCCCATTCCTGATTTGGTGGTGAATTTCATGTCTTTTAGTGGATGACTGCGATAACGGCTTCTTTACTTTGCATCAGATTACACTAGTCTTGAAATAGAGGTGTAATTGTTATACTATGTTTGACTTTTTTGCACCTATATTCATTGACTTTTCAGATAAACTCAAGAATAGGGTTCATCATTAAAACTGGTCCATGGACATTTATATTGGGTTTTTCAAACTGCATAGAATGTTTTATACTGTGTTTTATCTTTAATAAGTGTTCCCCATGACGTTTAAGGTTTTCAAAAATCTGCAATAGTACACCTTCTATATTTAGCCCTTTCTCGTTTACCCGCCTTTTCTACACCCGTTCACATAAATAGAGAAAAACCCAACACTAAATCACATGCCATTTTCATCTAAATATTTACACTTTCACTTGCTTTCCAGATAATTGTAAAAAAACTTAAGATAGCATAATATCTTTCACATGGCCTACAATGATACTTACACTGTTCACAAGTGAAGTATGTTTATCAGACTTTGGCAGTGAGTTGCTAATACCAACTCTATGGTTTGATGAGTCCAAGAATGAAAAAAGGGCAAGTTTTTGTCTGTTTTTGGTCATTTAAGCTCGTTTTTAGAGGTAAAAGATATGTGTAATTAAGCACTTATCAAAGTTCATGAATGAAGATCAAGTTAGGGGAGGATTGTTAGGAAAGTATTATAAACAGACTTAATATTGTTAGTATTAAAGTTAAGTCTGTTAGTTATAGTTAGTACTGATAGAAAATAGTTAGTACTGTTAGTATTGAAGTTAAGTCTGGTAGAGCAAGTTAAGTCTGCCAGCATTAACTTAAGTGTGACAGTATTAAAGTTAATACTGTTTGACCAGACAGTTAAGTCTGTTGTTATTATAGTAATAGTTATCTCTTAGCGTTAATCTAGGAAGAGATAAGCATTATCTCTTAACGCGTTTAGGGTTCCTTAAGTCTATAAAAGGAACGTAGAATAGCATTGTAGAAACATGAGTTGATTGAGTATTCACAATCAAATAGTAATAGTAATAGCAAGTTTGATAATTGTTTTTGTGTTCATCTTGGTATAGATATTGATATTCTGTGTCAATATTTATATTCACAGGTATTGTCTCTCATAGTATCTTTGGATTTATTCAAAGGACTATCAGTCGTTCAAGGCTCATTCAGATCCTGTTTATAAGGACCTACAAGTGGTATCAGAGCCACCAAAGGGACTTTACACAAGATTGAACATAGATCAAAACCTTTTATTCCACCAAATCAAATAATCATGTCTGCAAACGATAATTTTTCTCTTCATGATGATGAGGAACTTTCTCTTCATGATGATGCATCTTTGGCTGGATCTGTTCCAGCATCCAACAAAGGAGATGCTCCTGCTAAACCACCACAAATAATCACCACAAATACACTTTCAAACATTAAACTGCCTGTTCTCCAAAAAGATGATTATGATACGTGGGCGATGGAGATGGAACATTATCTTGAGTATATAGATAATGAGGTCTGGAAAGTGATTCAGAATGGGAATTCAAAGAAGAGAGTCACCAAAGGTAAGGATGGTGTATACAGGGTTCTTCCTCCAACCACGCAGGAAGAACAGTTTGCTGATGAGAAAGAAAGGAAAGCAAGAACTCTACTGCTAATGGCTGTTCCAAAAGATCATCTCAGACGTTTTCATGGCATGGATGATGCCAAAGAGATCTGGGCAGCCATCAAGACAAGGTTTGGTGGTAATGCGAACTCGAAGAAAATGCAAAAAGCTGTTTTGAAACAACAGTTTGAGGCATTTACTATCTCGTCTAAGGAAAGCTTAGAAAAAGGGTATGATAGGTTCCAAAAACTCCTATCACAATTGGATGCCCTTGGTGCTGGTGTGACAGATGAAGACGCAAATCACAAGTTTTTGAGGTCTCTTCCTCCTGCATGGGACAGTCTAGCCATGACAATGAGAACAAAGAAGAATATTGACACTCTGTCAATAGATGATTTATACAATAATCTGAGTGTCTTTGAACAAGACATCCAAAAGACATCATCTTCTTCCCAGGCATCTGAGAATGTAGCTTTTCTATCACAAGCCAAAGCCTCTTCAAGCAAGCATAAGCCAAGCCACAGCTCAGGAAGTTATAGTTCTTATACCACTTCCTCTTCCAAAGCAAAACAAACTGCTACTCCTGGTCTTGCTGATGAAGTTATCCATTCTTTTCTAGCCACAAATGCTGATGATGTGGATTTGATACATGAAGACCTAGATCAAATTGATGATCTGGATTTGGAAGAAATGGATATAAATTGGCAGATTGATGATGCCATTCTAAGATCAAGAAGTTCTACAAGGGGAAACAGGCAGATGGCCAAGAGTGGTGAAAATGCATGTGGCATTTGATAAGAGAAAAGTTGAGTGTTTCAATTGCCACAATTACTGTGCATTTTTGACTATGGAAAATGCAAGTTTAAAGGTTCAAAGGAAAGGAAGCAGGAGGAAGCAGGTATGAGGTCAGGATTTCAAGCCATGTGAAGATAGTGAAAAGGAAGCTTTGAGGACTATGAGAAGGTCAGTTTCACTTGGGTAGAGCGACTAAGATGAGGAAACTCAATATGCTATAATGGCTTTACTGTGAATAATGAGGTATCATGTATTCTAAATTGTGTTTAGATTATACATGCACTTCAAGCTAAGTCATGATGAATTGCAATCTGAATTGGTTCCCAAGAAGTGCCTGAGACGCTTGCCTTCTATTTAAGCTATCTAGTTAAGAAAATTAGAATCTCAGCTTTAAAGCCTCCCACAAACAGCAATCATCCTGAATGGATAAATAAATTTTAAGGCTAATCAAATTTTTGATAAAGATGAAAAGCTGAAAAAGTATAGAAAAGATAGAATGAAAGCTGTGAAAGATAAGATGTTTTACCAAAAAATTGTGATTCTTGGTTTGCTTCTTCTAAAATTCTTCTGGAAGCTAGTTGATTGTGGATGAGCTCAACAGTTAAGATGGGTGTTTAGGGTAATATGGCATCAAATCAAATGCTGGGTCCTAGGTTATGAGGAGCGAAATAAAGTAGAGGTATTTTTGCTTTTAGGGAAACTGATGCAGGTAAATTATCAAATCCCACTCATCCCACTATACAGCAGATTCAAACAGGTAGAGTACAAAGGTGTCCCTCATCCTCTTAGTGGTGATTATACCCCTAGAGAACAGGAGGACATAGATGATTCTCTGTATGAGTATGGCAAACATGGACCTCAACCTAAATCTCCTAGTCCTACAGTGTCTAATGCAAGTTCCATTGTTTTCTCCATCTGTCCATCTAATGACAGTGATGGGGAGCTTGGAACTGTGTCTAATGCAAATTCCACTGTTTACTCATCTTGTCAATCCAATGACAGTGATGGGGAACAAGGAACTGTATCTGACCATTCAGTCCATGATGACCCTACCAATATACCTTCTATTGAGCAGGTTACCATAGTCACCCAAAAGACTCAACCACAAGTGCCTAAACCCCAACAAACAGTTGACCCTAGTTGTGCACAGCATGTAAAAACTCCTAGGCAACCAATTAGGACACCAGTGACTCCCTCACCTATTCCTTCATATAATAGACAGAATTGGAATCAAAGAATGGAAAGGGACTTAGGTGCAGGATATTCTTTTCAAAGGAAACCATGTTTTGTGTGTGGAAGTCTTAGTCACTTGATTAAGAACTGTGACTATTATGAGAAGAAGATGGCAAGGGAAGCTGCTTTCCAGAGCAAAAGGGTGGTTCATACTGATGTTAGGCAAGCTACACCAGCCTGGACTAACTCAAACAGGGTGAATAAAGCAAATCAATTCACTCCCAGACCTGTACAACTAAATAACATTAGACCCAATTTTAGTACTGCTAGCAGAACTATTAAAACTGGTAGGGTAAATGTTAATACTGGCAAGCAAAATGTTAGTTCTGGTCGTTTGAATGTTAGTTCTGGCACTCATATTAAGTCTGGTAGTTCTAGAGTTAATACTGGCAAGCAACATGTTAGTTCTGGTCGTTTGAATGTTAGTTCTGGCACTCATATTAAGTCTGGTAGTTCTAGAGTTAATACTGGCAAGCAACATGTTAATTCTGGTAGCATGTATGTTAATTCTGTTACTACACATAGGTCTGGTAGTTCTAGAATTAATACTGGCAAACAAAATGCTAATCCTGGTAGAGTGCATGTTAATACTGCCAGAATAACTAGACCAGTATTATCAACCCCGACTTCACAGGTGAATTTTAAAAGTCCAAAGACATGTTGTTCAAAACAAAGATCACCTGAAAATAGACCCTTTACAAGGAATACAGCATATAGGTCAAATATATATGCTGTTAAGGGCAAAATGGGTACTGCTGTTAAGACCTCAGCAGGTTGTGTTTGGAGAAATACATCACCACTCTCCATTACCAATAGTGGACCAATCCCTGATTCATATGTTCATGTTTATCAAGGTCCACAAGGCAGACCCAAGCCTATGAAGGCCTGGGTCCCAAAGAGAAACTAATCTCTGTTTGTATGTGCAGGATCATCCACTGAAGCATATGGAGCATAGAGGTATTTTTGATAGTGGATGTTCTGGGCACATGACTGGTAACAGGGCCCATCTTGAAGATTATCAAGAACTCTCTAAAGTGGGATCTGTTACTTTTGGAGGAAGTAAAGGGAGTATCAGTGGTAAAGGTACTATTAGATTAGGAAATTTAGTTTTTGATGATGTGGCTTTTGTGAAAGAACTTGGACATTTTAACTTATTCTCCATATCTCAGATATGTGATAAAAAGCTAAATGTACTTTTTACTGAAAAAGAATGTTTTGTGGTGTCCTCTGACTTCAAGATGCCTGATGAAAATCAGGTTCTTCTTAAAGTTCCTAGGCAACACAACATGTATACTTTTGATATGAAAAATGTTGATTCTTCAAAAGCATACACTTGTTTATTAGCAAAAGCCTCATCTAATGAAGCTAAATTATGGCACAGGAGGTTAGGTCACCTAAATTTCAAAAACTTAAATAAACTTGTAAAGGATAATCTAGTTAGAGGGTTACCTTCCAAGAGTTTCAATTACTTGGTGGTTAGCATTGGTATGATCAACCCATAAGCTACATTTAAGGGGAGGAAAAAGTGTAAATTAAATGTAATAATTAGTTCTGCTAATATAGTAAATTAATTCTGGTAGTATAATTTAGGATTAGTTCTGGTAGTATAACTTAGGATTAGTTCTGCTAATATAGTAAATTAATTCTGGTAGTATAACTTAGGATTAGTTCTGGTAATATAGTAACTTAATACTGGTAGTATAACTTAGGATTAGTTCACCAACTTAATCAAAAAGTATAAATCATTAGATCAGATAATGGGACAGAGTTCAAAAACAGGGTTAGCTTGAGTTTGTGGGGAAAAGGTATAAAACAGTGAGTTTAGTATTCCAAAACTCCTCAGCAAAATGGGGTGCTTTAGAGAATGAATAGACCCTTATAGAGCTGCTAAGGACTATGCAAAGCTGACTCACACTTACCTACAACTTTTGGGCAGAAGCAGACAATACAAGCTTGGTATACCTTTAACAGGGTAAGAGTGACCAAAGCCTCAGAACAAACTCCTTATAGATTTTGTTTTGGCACAAACCAAATCCCATAGCTACGAAGACCATTTGGTTGTCATGTTACCATTCTCAATACGCTTAGCCATATAAAGTTTGATGACAAAACTGATGAGGGATTTCTTGTTGGTTAGTCTCTTGTGAACAGTAAAGACCTTTAGGGTTTAATAATTTAGTAACCAAAGGGAGAAAAAAAAATAATTGAAGTAAATCTTCAATGTCAACTTCTTAAGGAAAAACCCAATGTAACAGGGAATAGGTCCATAGTGGATGTTTGGACTTAGACTATCTACAGGCCTATGAACTAAATACCTGTCTCTTTGCAAGAATCAAGCTAACCCTGGCAGGTTTCAAAAAGGTCAATGATATTATTGATGTACAGACTGAGGAAGGCTGCAGACGCTAATGGTGTTTCCTTCTACATTCTGACAGGAGCAACTAGAAAAGCAGTGGTTTCTGAAAAGATTGCTAAAAAGAAGACCCACTCCCCCTGAACAGCCATCTTCTACACCAATATCCAAGTCTGCTGATGACATTATGACCTTTAGAAAAGAGCTGGATGCTCTTGCTTTGAAGCACTAGACCAGTAACCTGCAACAGCCTACCAGAACCAATCCGGTTAATACTGGTAAGTGATAATCTTAAATACAGGTTTTTGAGGAAATTACTACGAGGTAAAAGTGAAGCTATCTCTCCCTAGTGCAAATCATGAAGAAAGGTCTTCTTTGATGCATGATGATGATACAATTCCTAAAATAAGATTGAATGATAAATCAAGTGAAGGTATCTTTTGAAAGGCTTCCTATGATAGATGGGATTATTACTGATTTCAACAACTTACCAGATAAGGTAGAATGTAATGTACAACTACACTCGTAAGGATTCAAATTGCTTTCATCCTCAAAGTCAAATCAAGAGATTCCAATACACTCTGTTCAGACTAGAAGCTCTCTCAAGAAGATCACTGAAGCTCATGCTCTAGTGAGCTACATACAAGCACATCAAAGAAGCAATCATAAAGATCAACAACATTGTCTTTTTGCTTGCTTTTTATCTCAATCTGAACCAAGGAAAGTCTCAGAAGCCCTTGAAGATGAAAGCTGGGTTGAAGCTATGCAGGAAGAACTGTTGCAGTTCAAGCTTCAACAAGTATGGGTCTTGGTTGATTTACCCAATGGTGCTAAGTGAAGGCACTAAATGGTATACAGGAACAAAAAGGATGAAGGGGAGTATGTTGTCAGACGAAAGCAAGGCTAGTAGCTCAAGGTCATAGGCAAGAAGAAGGGATAGACTATGATGAGGTTTTTGACGCTGTGCTAATTGGAACCATAAGTTATTTTTAGCTTAGCCTCATATATGTGGGTAAGTCTACAGATGATGTGAAGAGTGCATTCTTCTATGGCACTATTGAAGAGAAGGTTAGTCTCTCACTCCTCTGGTTTGTTGATCCAGATCACCCCAAGAAAGGTGATAAGGTTGTTAAATCCTTGTATGGCTACATCAAGCGCCTCGAGCTTGGTAATGCTGACTCTATTTACTTTTTTGGAGAAGCATGGCTACTTTGTGTCTTTGCTTTACTTTAGTTTTCATTTTAGATTCTCTATATAGACACCATGTGTTGTGATGATATCCATTCTCATTACGCCTCGCGTTTCCGCCTTGGCGGGATGTGACAGGATCACTCGGTATTAAAATACCTTTTTAATAAGCAAGATGCTAAGCCGAGGTTGCTCTGGTAGGTTCTCCTCCTTCAAGAATTTGATATCATCATTCGTGATAAAAAAGGAGCCGAGAACCTCGCGGCCGACCATTTGTCCCGATTAGAGAATCCTCACCAAAGTGTGCTCGATAAAAAGGAAATAAATGAAATATTTCCTCTCGAAGCACTTAGTATGGTATCTTTTCGTGGTGATTCTAGTACCTCATGGTTTGCTGATTTTACTAATTACCATGTGGGGAAATTTGTTGTGAAAGGGATGTCGTCCCAACAAAAGAACAAATTCTTCAAAGATGTGAAGCATTACTTTTGGGACGACCCCTTCTTGTTTAAAATCTATGTGGATCAAGTCATCCGGCGGTGTGTTCACGGCCAAAAAGCTATTGATATTCTTAAGGCTTGCCACAATGGACCTACCGGGGGACATCATGGCCCGAACTACACCGCCAAAAAGATGTTTGACTCCGGTTTCTATTGGCCCACAATTTATCATGATGCCCATGACTTGGTCAAATATTGTGACTCTTGTCAACGTCACGGGAAAATCTCGCAGAAAGATGAAATGCCCCAAAATGCCATCCAAGTTTGCGAGATTTTTGACGTTTGGGGTATCATCTTTATGGGGCCATTCCCGTCTTCACGAGGGAACAAGTACATACTCGTGGCGGCCGACTACTTGTCTAAATGGAACAAGATGGAAACATGAAGGACCAAAGTTGTAGTCAAAGAATACTACAAAAGATAAGAATTAAAAGATTTGGTCAAAGATAATGATTGAATAACTAATTGGTCAAAGATAATTAATTTCATCATTATTATCATTATTAATTGGTCAAAGATAATTAATTTTATCATTATTATCATTATTAGTTTCCATGTAAACCTTGACTCCTTATACTATAAAAGGAGGTCTAAGGTATGTACTTTAGGCATCCATCATAGTTAGATCTCTCCCAATGAGAGTCTAATAGTTAGTTTATGTAATAGTTAGTAGTTAGTTTCTAGACGTGTTATAGTCGTCTATATGTATTAGTAGTTAGTTTCTATATGTATTAGTTTGTTCATTAAAATAGCTAAGTAATTTTAATTCTGTTAGTTTATTACTTTTAATCCTGGTAGCTATATTCTATTAATACTGGTAGTTAAGTAGGTTTAATTCGGGTAGTTAATTTCTTTTAATCCTGGTAGTTATATTTCGTTAATACTGGTAGTTAAGTAGAGTTAATTCAGGTAGTTCATACACACTTAATTCTGGTTGAAATAGAGTTAATTCAGGTTGACTCTTAATTAATTCTGTTTGACCAAAATTAAGTCTGGTAGTGTAAATTGTTAATACTGGTGGTTTATGTTAATGCTGGTTGCGGGAAATTTGACTTTTTCTGCTTAATCACTGTTTAAATGTAACCGTTAGAGATTTTTACGGCGCAATAGTAGTCCCACAGAGTAGCTATATATAGATAAAGTTTGATTTCTCTTTCATACTTTTCTTTTATTGCTATCTCCTTTTCTTTTGCAAAGTCAAAAATTTTCTCTCTAACGAATATAGTCAAGCGTTCTGCTACCAGCATCTACTCTGTTATTCATATCAAAACCTACGGTCTTAATACGGGTATCACATGGCTCAATTGAATTATTGTGACAAACACAATCAAGTAGGGTTTTTGCGCAAGCCTAACGAGAGTGCAGGGTTTGCTGAGATAGTGGACTTTCTTCGAGGTTCCAACCTCAGGTATGCTTTAACTGCTAATCCAACTATCTATGATTCGAATTCTCTTGCGTGACACAATTTTGGCAGAGTCCTGTTGAAGTACTAGAAAGAGGTCACTATAAATTATGCACATTTTGATACCAAAAGGTAATAAACTCTGAGGCGTCAATTAGGATACACTTCAATTAGATGGACGGCCAACACGAATTTCTATTTACTAATGATGAGACCTTTTTCAGGAATGGGACAAATAGGTAGCCTACTGATCACATTTACCTTTGGAAAAGTATCTTTACAACCACAATGCCGATTTCTGTCCACCATCTTTTGCACTGTATAAGCACAAAGTGGTGAAAATGGGATCAAACTGGTAGCAAATATTGCTACTACAACACTACTGTCAATAGCTATAATCTTGTCTATCTACTGTAGAGTATATAATTTTTCAAAACCTCATTTTTGATGGTAAATATTGCCAATTTGAAAACAAAAAAAGTTTTTGAAGTAATCCCCGTTTACTGCAACTAAATTGAATATTCAAACAAAAACAAACACCCTTATCTATCAGTAAGCCTGACCAAAAAATATTTGGGAATAGTGAAATAAAGGGGTTTTTCCAAGAGGGCACCAAGACCTTTATTGCCTTCATGATGCTTGTTGCTACAACCCTAGTAGGAAGGACAAAACATGCTGCTCAAGCTTCCTACCCACCACTAATACCTCCACCTCCACCTCTACCATCACCAACACCAACACTTCTACCTCCACAAATCACCTATTCCAACACCAACACCATACACTTAAAACCCCACCCCGCTACCACCGTATGTCCAAATTAACCAACCCATCACTTATCCAACACCAACAACTATCCAACCCCACCACCATATTCCTACACCTACATCACCACCTAACCACCACCACCACTTGAGACAGAACCTCCAACAATGACTAATCTAATGAGGAGCACTCTCCTGTCCACCATCACTTCTCACCAACACAAAACACAGGGCACCAAGTCACACCCTACAGATGAATTGCTTCAAACATTCCCAGTTGATTTCACGAATGGAAGAAGCCGGAATTGGATCTTCGACAAACCAAGCTAACCATGGGAAATGCAATAGTGAAGCTAGTATCAAGGAAGGTGAAGAAATTGGAAGGTTTCTCTTCAGAGGAGAATTTAGTTTTGACAGAATAGAGGCAGAAAAAAAAGAACCTGAGGTTCAAGGAGGAAAAGTCAAGTTGATCCACAAGATTCTCAAAACAAGGACTGGTTACACCTCCTACAAACAAAGTCACATGCATCCGGGGAGGTAACAAGAGGAAGAAATAAGGGCCCATAACACTCTTGAAGCAGCAAAACTTCCTCTCAAAGGTTGCCTCTTAAATCAAGGTCAATTGACAAAGAAGATGGTACAAGAGAAAAAGTGTCTACAGGCAAGAAAAGTATTCTCAAGCTTGACTTTTCAGGAAGAAAATACTGGTGCTAAGTACGAATATAAAAACTGCTGCAGAGGTTAAGTGCAGCTAGTAATTGAGTATTCAATAACTGGTCTTATTAAACTTAATACTGGTAGTATGAAACTTATACTGTTATTGAGCAAGACAATTTTGCTAGTTGGAAATAAAGGACAACAGAGAAGGGAAAGCTCCTATGCACAATGATAGAACCTCCAAAGAAGACAAAGAACTGATCTTAAAGAAGTAAAGCTAGTCCTAGCAGAAGCAAAAAGATGATCCTTACAAAGAAACGAGGAGGCTGAGCAAATACATTGGATGCTCTTCTAGCCACAAAGGATGCAGAAGAAAGAGTACTGAGCAACAGCAGAAAAGAAAAGCTCAAGTACAATTTGAGGCTCAACACATACGAATGAAGAGTTGTGAACTTGATTAGAGCAAAACTTGAAGCCAATGCAGAGTTATCATCAAAGAGCATGCTTGGAAGTGAACTTCAAGGAGAAGACTTTGCTAAGAAAATGGTGGACCTTGTGAATCAAAGAAAGAAGTTCTTTGCTGAAGAAAGAGCCAAAGCTAAAAGGAACAAGCCCATGACCCAATCACAGCTAAAGACTTACATGATGAACTACTTAAAGAATCAAGGGTCATGGAAGTTAAATCAGCTGAGGAAGTTGAGCTTTGAAGAAGTCAAAGAAGAGTTTGACAAGCTTATAAAACAGATTGACTCTTTTGCTCCAATAAGTTTTGAAGCCACTAAAGATAGCTTGAAAAGATTTGGTGAAGAGCTTCAAACAAAGACTCCAAAGAGACTGAAAGAAGACAAAGATGATGAAGCAAAAGATGATGAACCAACAAAGAAGCTTACAAAGAGAAGAAAACAAATAGCCAGAAAAGGTATGCATACAAGTGTGGATGAGAATGTCTCTGATGATTCAGATAAGGTTGATGAGCAAGAAGAGACTAACACAGGTACTGAAACTCCTTTGAATCCTGTTCCTGTAGCCATGAAAACACCTAGTGTAGCTACTTATAAGATAATTAAACAAGGAGAAAAAGGAGTATACCAAATTGTTAGAGAAGATGGAACAGATATAGTATACATTAATTTTGGAGCTATGTTAAAATCTATATCTAGGGATGACCTTATTGAGTTGTACAGGATAGTTATGAATAGATATGGGTTGGATGGGCCTGAGGATAAGTTAGAGAAAGGTTTCTGGAAATGTTTAAGAATTATGTTTGAAGAACCTCTAAGCACAGATTCTATATGGAGTGAGATAGAACAACAAAAGATTGTAAGTTGGAGATATAAATACTAGTAGGGTACATTGTTTGAACCTGTAGAATCTATGGATGTTTATTGTTGTCCTGATAGAAAAATATCCACTTCTACTGAGGTATGTAAAAAGATATGGTGAAAATGAAGCTTTATGATGGAAAGATGAATGAAGACTGCTAGTCGATTGTTGAAAAAGATGGAAAAAACAAGCAGGCATTAAGAAAGTAATGAAAAGTGTAGGTTGAAAGCATATGAAAGAAGTTAGAAGGATAACACTTGTGAATGTGCTATGCACTAACACAACAAATGGTTATCATTCACACATGTCTAAACCCACATAGGACTGGCTAAGTCCCAGGAGCAAACGGCTCGTTGGTAAAGACGAGTCTCAAATCCGTTCTATGGTTGACAACTTGCAAATAAGTTGTATGTCTTCAACTCAAAACAATAATCTATTAAAGTGAAGAGTTGCTAGCCCACAAGTTTATGGCTGTGTAAAGGCTTGGAAAAACCATAACTAGTCCATATAATTATGGCTTTATGGGTAAAGACTTGCCAAATCCATATAGATGGTTGACAATTTACCAAAAATTGTAATGGTATCAATGCACAAGTATTTATACTGAAGCATGGCTACTCCAGAGCAAACGGCTAGCTGGTAAAGAGTTATCAAATCCGTTTATAGCTGATGATTTGCTCAAAATCATATGGTTATCCATGTACCATGGTCTTACAAACCTAAACATTGACTAGTCCATAGCAAACGGCTCATGGTAAAGACACAACAAATCCGTTTATGGCTGGTAGTTTGCCAAAAACTATATTTTTGTTGCAGTCAAGATTGGAGTGCTATGAAGACTAGTTGCTGTCAAGATTTGAAGAGTTAAAGATTGATTATTTTGAAGACAGAAGTTCAAGACAATCCTCTAAAGCCCAAAGTGAAGCCAAAGTACAAGGAAACTTGAAGTTCATGAATGAAGATCAAGTTAGGGGAGGATTGTTAGGAAAATATTGTAAACAGACTTAATACTGTTAGTATTAAAGTTAAGTCTGTTAGTTATAGTTAGTACTGATAGAAATAGTTAGTACTGTTAGTTTAGAAGTTAAGTCTGGTAGAGCAAGTTAAGTCTGCCAGCATTAACTCTAGTGTGACAGTATTAAAGTTAATACTGTTTGGTCAGACAGTTAAGTCTGTTTGTAATTATAGTAATAGTTATCAATTAGCGTTAATCTAGGAAGAGATAAGCATTATCTCTTAACGCGTTTAGGGTTCCTTAAACTTATAAAAGGAACATAGAATAGTATTGTAAACATATGAGTTGATTGAGAATTCACAATCAAATAGTAATAGTAATAGCAAGTTTAGTATTTCGTTCTTGTGTTCATCTTGGTATAGATATTGATATTCCGCGTCAATATTTGTATTCTCAGTTATTGTCTCTCATAGTATCTTTGGATTTATTCAAAGGACTATAAGTCGTTTAAGGCTCATTGAGATCCTGTTTATAAGGACCTATAAAAGAAATAAAAAGAAGCCTTTCAACTAGTAACGTAGAAACTTATAGTACATTGACTTTTAGTATTTCCCAACGGATTAGGAAACTTTGTGGTTTACTATAACGCCTCGCATAATGGATTAAGCGTTATAATGATGCAGAAGGAGAAGGTAATAGCTTACAACCCTCGACAACTAGAAGTTCCTGAGAAGAACTACGCAACACCCGACCTAGAAATAGGAGAAATAGTGTTTAGTTTCAAGATTTGGGAGCGCTACCTGTATGGCATAAAGCTTACCATGTTTACAACCCATAAGAGCTTACAACACATTCTAGATCAAAGGGAAATGAACATGAGACCACGTAGATTGTTAAAATTACCCAGTAATTACAATAGAGAGACTCGATACCGCCCTGGAAAAGCAAACGTAGTAGCAGAACGGAGCGAGCTAAGCCTCTCAGGGTGAGAGCCTTAGTGATGACTATTAATTCAAACCTACCGCCACAGATTCATAAAACACAAGTAGAATCTCTCAAGACAGAGAACGTTAAGGATGAGAACCTTCATGGAATAGACAACGAGTTTGAGAATCGTCTTGATGGAACTCTCTACATTAGGAGGAGGAGTCAGTTACCACGCGTTAGAGACTTAGGAAAATTGATCAAGCATGAGCCACACAAACCTAACTATTTCATCCACCCTGGAATCGAATAAGATATATCATAATCTTAAGCAATTTAACCAATGGCTCGATATAGAAGCAGGCATCACCACCTATGTCAGCAAGTGCTTGACGTGTCTAAAGATGAGGGTGATTACCAGAACCTATCCGGTTTATTGGTACAATTAGAAATACCCATTGGAAATTGGAAAAATATGGCCATGGATTTTATCACAAGACTACCAAGGAAAACAAGCAGTATGACATTATTTTGGTAATTATGATCATCAAAAGAGTTATGTTGACGTGAGACGCAAACCCTTTGAATTTCATGTTGAAGGTATCTCCGTGGAAAGGAGTGATACGTTTTAGCAAACGAGGAAAGTTGGACCCTAGATATATTAGACCTTTTAAGATCATTGCTAAAGTAGGAACCGTTGCCTATCGTCTTGAACTCCCAGAGAAATTAAGCAGAGTTCATAGTACGTTTCACGTCTCGAATTTGAAGAAATGCTTAGTTGATGAACCTCTTGTTATACCACTAGATGAAATCCAAGTTGACAACAAATTGCACTTCATCGAAGAACCTGTCGAGATCATGAACTGTGGGGTCAAACGTCTGAAGCAGAGTCGTATTCTGATTGTCAAAGTACACTGGAACTCTAGGAGGGGTCCTGAGTTCACCTGGGAATGTGAAGACCAAATGAAAAAAAATTACCCGCACCTTTTCACCAACTTTGCACCCGTAGCAGAGGTTGCGCCATAAGCTTTGAGGACAAAGCTCTTTTAACGGGGAAAGAATGTCACAACCCGTAAATTTCCGTTCAGTATCATAACCGTTTTTCATCCAATAATTTGAATTTTTATAAGTTTCGTATAACTTTTACGCGTAACCGGGAAGTTGTCCTGTTAATATCTGAAAATCGTCTTCGGGAGCGAACCATATTGTATTTCATCGTAGTCTTTTGTCATTGGACGCGTTTTTACGCTTTTAATTAATATTTACAATTTCATAATTTTTTGTGAAGTCGTTAGTTATTTTCGTTAATTATGTATTCCGGTTATAGTAAATAACCTATACTTGTGCATGGTAACTCTTGAAAATAAATACATGCATGCATGATATCCCTAGAATGTTGGAGGCCATTTTTGGTCCCCCCCCCCTTGGTCTCTGACTTCCCTCAATTTAGGTATATATAAATAATATATAAATACTACTTATATTAACCAAACCAAATCAAGTTACCCTTGAAAAGGTTTAAAGAAAAAAATCAATGAAATCCGAGTAGTATAATATTCCCGGGTCGTTTTCCCGACGAGGAATGCAAATATGAGAGTCGAAAGTCGGTTTGATATTTGATGTTTGAATGGAACAAGATTTGATTTGTTTTCTAATTCTACGGGAAAATCAAGTAAGACAATCTAAAAACGAAGGTAATTAAGGCTAAATCACTAAAATGATAACTGGAATCCTAAAAAACGCGACTTAAGACCTAAATTATCAAAATTTAATCCTAAAGTGATTTTTTTAACTTTTAATAAACCCTAAATAACTAAAATGCAAGAAATAAGAAAACTAAACCAAAAACAAAAGCGATTTAAGCTTAAAAACACGAAAAACGTTAACAGAATTCAATCCTGTTCTTTAAAAAATCAAAATCTAAAATTTTAACCCTACGAAAGCAAATCTAATTTTCTACAGTCCTATTTGATAAAAGAAAATTTTCTAAAAAAAGAATTAGATTTTTTTGACTTTTATTTAATTTAATATGAATTAAAAACGGTTTAAATGGAATTAAATGATTAAAAATACTAAACTAATTTGGAAAAATCTAAAAAAATACACAAAAATCCTAAATTCTATGAAGATCCTAGGAAAAATAAGTTGGATAATCCAGCATATCAAATAAGCTACGAAAAAAACAAATAAGCTACGGCTTATTAATGCAAAATGGGAATAAAAATGAGCTTAAGTATTAAATATTGCAAAGCTATATCGCAAAAGACCCAAGGGCGAGATGGTGTGTGGTGTGTCTGTTAAAATACTTGGCAGTTAGGGTAGAGGTCTCAGGTTCAAACCTTGGACCTCCCCATACGGCTAAGTATTTTTATTTTGCACATTGTTTTTTTGAAAAAGCTTTATATTTTGAAAATAAACACTTTATATAACTAAGACTTTTTATGAAAACTGAAAATAAGCTAGGAATAAGCTGAAAAAGTTAACAGTTTTTACTTTTTAAACTAATTGACTAAATGGCTAAACTAAGGGCTATTTGGGACTAAGAAGCAAAAGGAAAAGGTAAATAAGCTAAGACAAATTACTACCTAGACCTAAAAAACATTGATAAGCAACTATAAGCTGAAAGGAACTAAAAAGCACTTTTTAAGACAGAAAACACAAGGATAAATAACAAGGCTACTTTCTACTTTTAAACTAAGAATTTAAAAGCTAATAAGCACTTGAAAAAGACAAATAAGCTAAAAAAGGTGATAAGCTAAACTTAATAAGCAACTAGGAACCAAAATAAGCAAAGATATAAGCTGGATAATCTTTAAAAGCATATAAGCTTTTTGGCCCAAAACTGTCAGCCAAACAGTCATAGGGACATTTTCTAGCTTATTTTTAAGCTAGTAAATGGATCCTTATGGCTTAGTAGCTTATACCCCTGAAAAGCTTATTCAATAAGCTACAAGAATCTGCAATTAAAAAGGAATTTGAAATTCATATAAACAAAAAAACAAATGAAAAGGGCTACTCTTAAAGATTTCAATCTTTTTGGTTTTCTTCAAAAGACAAAGTAGCTTATGCAGCCTTAATTTTAAGCTAGTAAAATAAGTTAAAATTACAAAATAAGTTGAAACAGATAAATTACATACTATGAATTACTTATGCAAGGAATTTCAAATCTTAAATCCTACTTTAGCTTATCTAACTTTGCATTTGAAAGATGGACTTTATAAGCTGAAAAATGACTAAGACAGATTTTGGCCAAACTCTTAAGAGACAAAAACAGACTTAAACTAACTTAGATACTACTGCATTAGACTCAACATGAAGTAAGAAAAAGACCTTAAAACAAACTTTTAAACAAAAATCAAATACAAACAATTTAAAAGGATTTCAAACACACAGATTTATACAAATTATAGAAAATAACTTTAAACTTATTTTTAACTTGAAAAACTTATAAAAACTGATTAATTCTACTTAAAAGAGCTTGGCAAATTTGGATTAATGACCCATAACAGTTTCACAACAATTTTGACCCATTTTGGCTGTTAAACCAAACACCCCTTTTAGAATCCAAAATTCATTTTTAAAGTGATTTCTGATGGTTTAAGCAAAATATTTTGAAAATAGATAGCAAGCACTGACTAATAAGCAATCTTAAACAAAATCCAACCAAAGATAAGCACTTTAAATAAGCAAATCAGATAAGCAGCTTAAAAGGCTAAATGGGACAGATTTTTATGAAAAGTTGCACAAATGATTTTTAAACTACAACCTAAGTATTTTAAACTCTAAACATTTATAATAAGCTATAATAAGCAGATATAAGCAAGCAATAAGCAGTAGATAAGCAATTGTAGAAAAATAAGCTAAAAGTAAGAAAAATGAACTTACAAAACCCCTTTGCTCTAAACAAGGGTATAAGTTCTCTTTAGAGCTTTGTCTACAAGCTCTAGCTTGTTTAAAACAAGCTAGTAAAAACCTATAAGCCCTTCTTTTTTTGGCTTATCTTCCAAATGAGCTTTTTGAGTGATTTTTTTGGTAAAAGTTTCTTAAACAATTTAAGTTATGGAAAAACTCATATTGTTTAAGTTAACAGCTTAAGTGAGAGTAATAAGAGCTTATAAAAGCTTAGAAAACACTTTCTTAACAATTAAAGAACACGAATTTGGAAAATAGAAATTTTAATTAGAAAACTTAAATTTCATTAATACTTAAAAGAGGTTTATAAGATTTTGAAAACATAAGCTAACTACACTACAATAAGCTGAAAAACACTAAGCTAGATGCCTTCAAATGGCTACAATGAGTCCTATTTATAGAGTTCGAATTAGGTCTTGGACTTGGTCTTCAATCTTTGTCTTCTTCCTTCATGTGCTTTCTTTGTGAGTATAAACCCTTGAAAAGCCCTCTTTGTGCTTCTTTGAACAAATCCCAGCCATTGAATTGCCTTGGAGCCCAATCCGAATGATCTCCACCTTTGATTAAGTCAAAAGCCCTTGTCGAATGAGATTTGAGAGGATTGCCAACATGGCAGTGGGGTTGAGGGTGTGGGGTTGAGGGAGAGTGATGGTTTTGTCCATGGGTGCAGAGGTCGAGTGAAAGTGACAGGGAAGGTGAATAGTAAAAGGGCGGGAAAATTGATTTGGGTTTGTTTGTATCTGTTTTGGTATAACAGGTTAAAGGTTTGTGGGTTTGGCAAAAATCATCCCTCAGTTTGTATTGTGTTATTTCAACCACAGTCCTTGTGGTTTAAAATGTAATAAGGGGTTGGCAGTTTTGGCCCTTGAGGTTATATGTAAGTGTTGCACCCACAGTCCTTAAAGGACTAACGATGTTAACAGTTAAAGGTGTTGTGGGCTTAACACAGTTAAGAGGTTTGGGCTTTTGTTGGGCCGGGTATATGGAAAAAGTTTTAGGGCTTTTTAAGTCTTATAAGGCTTATGTAATCTTTGATAAAAATGCTTAATGGGCTGTCCCGACCCATTAGATGGGTGCAGATTGGCCCATTAAGGTTTTCTTCGGTTTTGGCTCTGTTTTTTACTTTGACTTTGTCGGGGTTGACTTTTTGGTTGACTCTGACTTCGACTTTTTGACTTTTCACAGTCTTTCCATTCCGTGCTCGGTTTTGTCCGTTTTGGCTTCATTTTTGTCCTTTCTGTTGATATCCGTTTCCTGCACAATATAAATGCAAAACACACAAATACAATGTATTTTTGGTATGTTTTTGGTCTTTTAAGTCCGTTTTATAGGCAAAAGGTATGTGTAATTAAACACATACCAGTCTCATTATAACCGGATATACATACACATACATGCATAGGATTCAAATTTTGAAATCATTTCACTAGACATGCTTGCATGAATTAAGGTTAAGGACATGTACACACAAGGGTTTGATTGAGAGATCAAATTGGTCCCTTTGTGTTGTCCCCCCTTGTGTCCGGAGGTATGCACACACACACTCTTACATTCATATTTTGCTTACTAATGAAGCTAGAGTCACACCATAAATACCATATTATATTTCATCTTTCATTCATTCTCTCCACAAAGAAAAACACACATCTCTCTTTTCTTTTCCTCTCTTTGTCCAAACCACCAAACACACACACCAAATCCATTTCTTTTTAATCTTTGATAAAACCATTTGAAGATATATTGTTCGAGGTTGATTGTTATTTCTTTCGGGTCGTTTATAAATAACTTTTGGGTTGTTCTTAGTTTCTAATCATCTTTCGTCGCGTTTTCTTGTAAGTCATCTCTACTTTTTCATAAATGAGTTGTACTTTTGCATTCGTATGATCATTCCGAACAAGGTGTACAAAGCGGATCGTTGTGAAAATCATTACCTATTTTTTTATAAAACAACAAGTCTCAAAGTTTAATCTTTTTATTTATAAATGGAATAACATAAAAAGTAGTTGTACTTTTGCGTTAAAAAGTTCGTTGTGACTATTTTGATATATATATTGTTATTATTACGGCTATGTTATTTATTGAGATTTATTGTATAGCGAGCTTAAATATTGTTGGCGAAGAGATTAAGTTAGATGTTTGTTTTGTTGGAAGCGTAAATTGAAAGTCGAAGAGGTTTAGGTTTAGAATGAATTTGTTGTAATATTTGCGGTGTTGTCGAAAATCGATCGGATATTCTTTTGAGTCAATAAAAGATGTACTTTTATAAAACGGATATTTTCACGAGTCAAGATGGATAAAAATGGAAAGTCGATATTTTTAGAAAGGTCATGCCGAAATTTCATAAACTTTATAAATGCGTCGAAAAATATACTTTTATTATCAAACTTATGATAAAATGAAGAATAACGTTAAGTGTCGAGTTAGGTCAACATTTACGGTTGTTGAGTCAACTTTGGTGTGTCGGGTCACTAAAAGACGAAATACACTAAAAGACGAAATACACTAAAAGACGAAATATTTTCGAAGATGTTTCAAAGTGTCGAGACTTGTCAAAACTTATAACTTTCGAAAGTACGTTTTGAAAAGGATACGCCGTGTCTACTCATGCTCGGATGATCAGCTCTTGCGTTAAGCGTTATTCGTTGTACATTATTCTTAAACGACAACTATATGCTAGGTTGTCGCTAGGACCGTGAGATTCGTCTTCACTTGATTGATTTCTTTTGATCCACAACTCGCATAAGGTGAGTTCATAGCCCCACTCTTTTACTCATTTTGAATAAATGTTTTATAACTTGGGGTGAGAAACATTGCTTGTTTTTAAAATTGGACACAAGTACTATACGTGAGATTTCCCTGTTTACGTGTTGCCTAAGTAGCGTTTAGACCACTATTGCCCGAACTATCATGAACTGTTAATTTCTTGACCGGAGGACCGGTTGAGGGAGCGCGAGTGAATAAATAGATCTATTAGGACTAATTATCCCTATCCGGGTGAGTAGCGCTCACTACCCACGGGGCTCCCGATAAACGGATATATGTCATGTCGAAACTGGTTAGGTGGTCTTTGGTCGGACACCTGTAAGGGCAAGCAATTATTTGGCATGTTATATGCTACATCCCTATTAGCTTCGGTGTCATGAGCTTAGCGCAACGTAAATACCTTTTTATGTGAAGTTGTATCTATTATAACTGTCGCATACGTTTTGATATACTTGTGGTCCACACTAATTACGTTTAAACTAAACCTATAAATTCACCAACTTTATGTTGACGTTTTAAACATGTTTTTTAGGTGCTTAGCTTTGGACTTCTCTGATGTTCTATGTGGAGTCTACGTGCAATATGATATTATCTTTCAAGACTTTATTATCATTCATACTCGTTGTCTTTTGAAAACTTAATTATGCTTCCGCAACGTTTTAAACTTCATTTCAAATCTTGTAAGACTTATTTTTTTTTTAATAAATACAACGAGTTATGATTTTCAAAACGTCCATTAGTGGTCGTTCTTTGTACTTTGTGTGATGTATATTATGACGTCACACCTCCGGACACGTATTCTGTCTGGGCCCTGTTTGGGGGTGTGACAACTATAATGATTATACTAGCTTTTCTTATCAATACTAAAATTTTGTAATTAAAAAAAACTAATGAGTGAACTTGACCTAATTTGTCAAAGGACTAAAGGAGTAGATACAACAAACCGCTTATTTCATATTTTAGGGCTTTTGTGAATAACTTGCATTTAATACGATGAGCAGTTTTAAATATCACAACGAAACCACTCGCAAGGTAATTGACATATTAGTTTGGTGGATATTTTAATTAATGATGCATGTATGTGAAACTTAGCAGTAGGGGTGTGCACAGGGGTGAGCATGGTTCGGTTTGGTTTGGTTTTTGTATAAAACCGAAACCGAACCGAAAAATTTCGGTTTATGATTTTTAGAAACCATTCGGTTTTGGTTTTGTGTCGGTTTGATTTTTCGGTTGTCGGTTTATTTTCGGTTTGGTTTTTCGGTTTCTATACGACTTATCGAGCTTTGCTTTTGCAAAGTCGATTTGGAATATACCATAAACTAACACCTTCAAAGCTTTAAAGAAACAATCCAAATAAGAAAAACCAAAGACACAACAATGATAATAAGAAACAAATGATCATATAAACCCTTAAAAATTATTCATGTGTTATAAAGCAACACAATAACAACGATAAAAACCTAATAAACATAAAAAAACTCATAGAAGAGAACTTATTATGTGTCATAAATGACATGTACAAGAAGTATATAAAACAAAGAGTAGTTACTCGACATGATATAGTTAATCTAGCGGAGCATATTTATCGACCCTTAGTTTCAATCACAACTTATTTTTGTTCCCATGTTTATAAAGACCGGTTTGGTTTATATCGGTTTTATTTTAACACTAAAACCAAACCGAACCAAAAACTTCGGTTTTTTCAAATTCCAAAAACCGAACCATCGGTTTTTCAATCGGTTTCGGTTTTTTAGGTTTTGGTTCTTCGATTTTTTTCGGTTTAGGTTTTCTTTTTCGGTTTCATGCACACCCCTAGTTTGCACGATTCGGTTTGGGTCGGTTTTTGGTTAAAATCGAAACCAAACCGAAATAGTCGGTTTTTATAAAATCAAAAACCGAAACCGCTCGGTTTTTGTCGGTTCGTTTTTTTTGTTTTTTGGTTTTTCCGGTTTCAAACTGTTTATAATTAGTTGTGGCTTATTTGTATTAATAAATTTGTTTTATGTAAATAATTGGTTTTTTTTTGTCAATATGAGCCTAATAATGTTTACTCAAATTTTTACAATTATACACATATAACACACACATGCAAGTGAGAATACACATAGTATGAACATTGTAATATATGTAACGATATATTGTTAAGTAAACATACATACATGACAAACACATATATAAACATTAAGCTATATATGTATTATAATTCCAACCACAAAATAAATATGAATTTAAAAATTGAATTTATTATTTATTTATTTTATTATATTAATAATATATTATTATAAAACTGGTTCGGTTCGGTTTTTACGGTTTGATTTTTGGACGAAAACCAAAACCGAACCGAAAATTTTTTGTTTTTAAAAAAGTAAAAACCGAATCATCGGTTTCTAGTTTCGATCGATTTTTTTTAATTTTCAGTTTGATTTCGGGTTTTTCGGTTATTGTGCTCACCCATACTTAGCAGTATCCACAAGATATTGAGATTTGAAAAGTACACATTGTTTCTTTCATTTCATACACGTAACATTATTATCTATGGAAGAGAAAAGTTTCATGTAGAACATTATTTAATTAAAGAATAATTCATTCCATTTCAACTATCCATTTTATTTCCATCTAATGGTTTAAATCAATTCTTATTTTAATTTAATTAAAAAACTCACTTTCATCCTATTTTTTAAAAATTAAATATCTCACAAACCGTTAATCGTTACGCAAAACGAAACATACCATCGCGACGAGAATTAAATCATCTTTCTATAGAGAGGCACTTCTATATACTTTCGACGAACTTTTTTTTTGATTTTTTTTTCAGTCACGTCTGAAAAAATCACATGTGATTTGCATCACAATCACATGTGATTTCTTTCGACGAACTTTTTTTTATTTCAGTCATGTCTGAAAATATCACATGTGATTTGTATCACAATCACATGTGATTTGTACCACAATCACATGTGATTTCTTTCGACGAACTTTTTTTTTCAGTCACGTCTGAAAAAATCACATGTGATTTCGTAAAATCACATGTGATTTTTTTAGACGTGACTGAAAAAAAAAGTTCGAAAAAAGTACGTCGAAAGTATATAGAAGTGCCCCTCTATAGAAAGATAAAAAAATATTCGTCGCGATGGTGTATTTTTTTTCTTTTGACGATTTACCGTTTGCAAGATATTTTATTTTTAAGTAAAAGGTGGAAAGTTTTTTATTTTGATGAAAAAATGAGTGGCTAGGATTCACCCATTTGTTCTTTAAGATGATAATGTTCTATAAGGATCTCACCTCATCTATGGAATCCCATATTTATCCAACGTTTCCATCTTGTTAGAACTCGAATTGAAGGTCGTAAAATCATTTTATTTAGTAGACCAAGCTCGATGATTGTCAATTTTGCTAGCTCTTGCGCGAGTTGAATGGTGATAACTAGAAAAAAAATACCATAGACATGCTAGTATTAGACGATTGGTTTTTTTGGAACGGCGGAACTTTTATTAAAACTAGCAAAAACTAGAAAAGATTACATGGAAGCAATAGAAACTAAAGGATGTTGAATCCAACCTACCAAACTAAATTTAATCCTAGGATTTCTAGAGGAAATCCAAAGAAAGGATTGAGATACAATATAATCCCATAAAACCGCCTTCTAAGGAGGGGGAACCGAGAAAACTAACCGATTACGAAAGTTCCAAATAGTCCACAAGAGAGTCCCTCCAACCCCTTCAAGAAAAAGCTTCACCTTAGACGAAAGATGTAAGGAATCTAACCATGAACTCCAATCCAAAAAATTAGAACAAATAGGAATGTCAAGACTCCACCAACGAGCCAATAACACCTACAAATCCTTAGCCATCTCGCAAGAGGAGAAAATATAATTAACGGTTTCAACATCTTCACCACAAATAGGGCACAAAGTCGAGTCAACGTCAATGCCTTTCCTTTTCCAAATTCACCCTGGTGGGAAGTTTATTAAGAACCAATCTCCACAAGAAAATGTTAACTTTGATGGGAACACAACGAATCCAACGAGTAGCATTAGAATCCACGACCAAAGTGTTAGCGTCAATCAAGGTGCGAACAGAAGCAACCGTAAAACCGATAGAGTTGTTAAGCGACCACTCCCAGGTATCTTTTTGATCAGAAAGGACAACGTCCCCAATAAAAGAAAGCAAAGCATTAAATTGAGAGGACTCTTCTGCACCTCTACGGAGACGTCTGAGAATAAAAGACCAGTCACGAATATTTAACCGATGCGAAACCGTACTCCCTTTATCAGAATCGAGCATATATATGCCCGGGAAAAGAGTTTTAAGAGGAATGTTTCCACTCCAAGAATCGTTCCAAAAGCTAGTGAGAGCACCATTCCCAATTTTCCCGGTACACAAATCCAGGAGGTCTATACAATGCTGTTTAAGACGCTTTACCGAAGACAATATGGCACCCCAAGTACTATGAGAAAGAGCACGATCATCATTGATACCACCATTGATCACGTATAAACTTTTAATGACTTTTTCCCAAAGATCATTAGATTGACAATGAAACCTCCATATCCACTTAAAAAGATCATTAGTATTAGACGATTGGTTAGTAAGCCCAAGCTTGTTTGTGGGCTTAGAGTCCATTAGGGTTTCATTTATGTTTCATGTAATCTCTATATATAATGGTTGAATAATACATTATTTTTACCGGGGTTTATCATTGTTTAACATGGTATCGGAGCAGATTTGATCCTCAGACCTAAATGGCTACGTTGAGCTGTCTCCGTTAAACCACCCGCTAAACCTTAGTCGTTACTCTTTATCTGTGACCAAATTTGTTAATCTCAAACCAGTCTTTGATCGGTATGTATATGCTAACAAAAAAGCATCCGTAGTTCTTAATTAATTTCATTCTTTTATCTCATTGTTATTCGTGAATGTTTGTTTGTGGTTAGGTTTTATCATGCCACAACAACAATTCTTTTAGGTTTATTGAAAAAAAAATACCTTGGTTTATCCTGGTTCGGGTTACTTTGATTTATCCCGTATGATACTTTGGTTTATTCTGGTTCGGGATACTTTGGTTTATCTTGCTTCGGGATACTTTGTTTTATCTTGGTTCGGGATACTTTGGTTTATCCCGTATGATAAATTGGGTTATCAGTTCGTGACTTTCTGTTTTGAAGACCAGTCTCCGCTTGTAGTCGGATGTCTTCATCAAATAACTAGTTATTGCTTTAATGTTTTATTTTGTTTTCTGCTCCAGTCCGAGCTCTCGCGATTTCGCCGTTCGGACTGCGGGGGGTATTAGAGGATTGGTTAGTAAGCCCAAACCCGTTTATGGGCTTAGGGTCCGTTAGGGTTTCATTTATGTCTCATGTAATCTTTATATATTGTGATTAAATAATACATTATACCTACGGGGGTTTATCATTGTCTAACTGCTAGTAGGTGTTTATTAAGTACATAATAATACAAATTATAAATATACACATTTGTTGACTGATCCACTGTCGTTTTGACAGTGGGTCAGTTGCTACAACAACGGGCTGCAATTTTTGGGCCAGCCCGTTTTTTTTTTTTTTTTTTTGTATGCACAAAGTAGGAATGGAAAAAAAAAATATTACAAAAGTTCTGATTTATTCAGATAAAAAAAATACCCGCGGAAACATCTTCGATACCTAATAACTTTAAAATAATCGATATGGTCACAAACGTACAACCCATTATATTAAAAAAAAAAAACTAGCCCAAAATTAGCCTGAAATCTGGCCCAAAGTAAAAAAAAATACAAAACGGTCCCTCAACTTTTAACTATTTACGATTTTCTTACACAAAAAATCCCGTAAAAAAATTAACAAAAAAAACACGTCAAGTTTTTATTGTTCACAACTTTTTTACATTCATCGGCCCAAATAAAAAGATATCGAACTGTCCCAAAAAAAGAAAATATTCGGGAAAAAATTAACCCCTCCCAACGCAATAAAAAATTTCTCGAATCGTACAAAAAAAGGAAATATTCAGGAAAAAATTAGCCCGTCCCAACGCAAATTTTTTTTCCCCGAATCATACAAAAAAAAGAAAATATTAAAAATTAACCCCGCCATAACGCATCGCCAAAAAAAAATTCCTGAAACGCAAAAGAAATTATTCGGGAAAAAATTAGTCCCGCCGCAACGCGCGGGTTCTTTTGCTTGTTAAGAACACGTAGTATGAATATATATGTGGACATTTTCACAAAGAAGAAACTAGTTTTATTTTAATCTATGCCAATTTGAATTCGATAATTATTACAAGTTGGGCTGATTGATACACTGGAGAATGCTGGATAATGCATATGGATGCCATCGAAGTATAGTTTATAACGTATAGTCCGTCTATTATATACATATACTATATTTGGAAAGAAACTATGTCGTTTTGACATAGTTTCTACAGTATTGCTACAGTGCTCGGCCCATTGGGCTGCTACTTTGGGCCAGTTTTTTTTTTTTTTTTTTTATAAGCAATATAAAAAAAAATTGCTCGACACAAAATAGGAAAAAAAATTACAAAAAATATTGATTTATTTCAGTATCAAAACTACTCCCCCCCCCCCCCCCCCCCCCCCCCCCCCCCCCCCCCCCCCCCCCCCCCCCCCCCCCCCCCCCCCCCCCCCCCCCCAAAAAAAATTACAAAAAATATTGATTTATTCAGATCAAAAAATACCCGCAACATGATGACCAACACATAAGCCCATATAAAAAAAACAAACTATTAAACACGAGACCGAAAAAATAAACCCGCACAAAATAATATGAAAAAAAAAAAAATTTCGACACAAAATAAGAATAAAAGTACAAAAGTACTGATTTACTCAGATAAAAAAATACCCACGACAATAGGCCCAACATATTAGCCCATATAAAAAAATAAACTATTAAACATGAGACCGAAAAAATAAACCCGCACAAAATAAATAAAAAATAAAAATAACGCCCCGCCGCAACGCGCGCCAAAAATACCCGCGACATGAGGCCCAACACATAAGGCTATATAAAAAAACAAACTATTAAATATGAGACCGAAAAAATAAATAAAAAAAATAAAAAATTATATGTTGCTACAGTGCTCGGCCCATTGGGCTCCCACTTTAGGCCGGCCCATTTAACTTTTTTTTTTCTCGGCAACAAATAAGAAGAAAATTACAAAATTATTAATTTATTCACATCAAAAAATACACACGACATGACGTCCAACACATAAGCCCATATAAAAAAAACTATTAAACATGAGACAGGAAAAATAAACCCGCACAAAATACAAAATACAAATACAAAAAAAATTACAAAAAATATTGATTTATTCAGATCAAAAAATACCCGCAACATGATGACCAACACATAAGCCCATATAAAAAAAACAAACTATTAAACATGAGACCGAAAAAATAAACCAAAAAAAAATAATAACGCCCCGCAGCAACGCGCGGGCAACTATGCTTGTTTATTAACTATGTGTTTATTTTTAGTTACATTAATTCTGGACAAATTTATGCCCAAAAACTGTAACGCATAATTGAATTACCAACATATAACTTATTAAAGTAATATGAATAACGAGTTTTCTGTGAAATATCAGTTATACTCTTATTTAGGTGTGACTATATATTATAAAAGTAATTTAGAACGATAAAATGAAAGTTAGCGACTAATTTTTTATCCGTATAATTTTGATGTGTTAGTGTCACGTTCATTCTTATCGTTTAATAATTAGTCAGATTAAATTTGATTGAAATCGATATAAACAAAAATAAATATATAGTTTAGTGGCTTTTAAGCTAGTTTCAATAAACGAACAACTTATATTTCAAAAACTTAATACTTCGATGGGCTTGCTCATCCATTATTCCAATGCAAAATGGAGTCTTTTATATAGGAGACAAAATCATTCTTTCACCTAATCTAATCACGACTTATGGAGGGAGTAACCTTCAAATGAAAAAAGGGGTTTGTAAAAGCAATCCTTTTAATTAGTAGTCTTTTACAACTTCAAATGCATCCAACAATAATTTGACTCAATGAATATCTAATAACTTGTTATAAATATTTATTTATTATGTGGCTATCCACATTCCGTAACGTTTCAAACATTATGACTCACTAATGGTTGTACTTAATATATTGATGATTAGAGGCTTATATATACGTACTTGTATATATTGTAATGGGATGACTCTCAATGAAATACTTGTCTCGATTCTCTCTACTTTCTTCTCCTTCCATACATCAATATATGTGTTGCTATTAGGTCGTTGTTTCACAACACGTTATCAGCACGATAGTCTCAAGAAAGAGATAAAGATAAAGAGATGTAAGAAGAGATGTAAGTGTTATTGATGTGAATGTCAATGATTAAAGAAAAAGAAGTAAATTGGATGATCTACAAAAGTTCATAGTTTGATCGGTAAAGGTATTGTGTTATAATCCATCTAATTATATTCAAGTATAATTACCATCGTCAATTTTAGATTTCCTGTCATGTGCTATAATATTATCATTATTGGTTGTTTGGTTCACATGAACCAACATCTAATATAACAAGTATGTTTGCAAAATTAATTTAATTTGGTATATCTCAGACTGATTGAAAGAAGAAAAAAAACCATGGTATACGATTTTATCAAAGTTAAGAGATACTTAATTTTTTGATTTTTTTATTTAAAGCAACTATTATAATTTACAAGAACAGAAAAATGTTCTATTGTGATTATATAAGGAGAATTCAATAGATCTCATGTTATTGTTTATGTATTTATTAAGATCTACTATGATCTCGTAAAGAGAATAAACGAATTATCATAACCCCATGTTATGATTATTTTAATCATAGTAAAACTTCAAGTTTGATTAAAATGAATAGAATTAAAATACAATAACCTCAAGTTATTGTATGTCTTTTAAAGAACCTCGGGTTCTTTGTGATTTCTTT